>JADRCH010007211.1:641843-693255 GCA_019843965.1 Rhynchomys soricoides
GTGATGGTGGTGGTGGTGATGGTGGTGGTGGTGGTGGAGGTGGTGGTGGTGGAGGTGGTGGTGGTGGTGATGGTGGTGGTGTGATGATGGTGGTGGTGGTGGTGATGATGATGGTGGTGGTGGAGGTGGTGGTGGTGGAGGTGGTGGAGGAGGAGGTGATGATGGTGGTGATGGTGGTGACGATGAGAAAGCACCCACAATGTGGAGGATAGTCTTTTCCTATAATTCTGAGACAGGCTGCTTTGGGGGCATGTGCTTCCCACTAGAAACATGAGCACAGTGGATGCACAGAGAATACTGCCATCATCGCTAAAACGTCTGTTGATCGAGAACTAAGTGGTCCCAACACGGTTAAATTGTGTCATCACATCTTTGAAGTTTTCATTGATGAGATATTTTGTAGCAACCAATGAGATGGAGAGCTGGAATTTGACATTCATACTAAGTAGACCTCAACCACTTTGGGGTAAAAATTATAATTTCTTTTCTTTCTTTTTGGTATTTTGAATCAAAGTCTTGCTGTGTAGCCCGGGGCACCTTTGAACTTACACTGTTGCTGCCTAAGCCTCTCAAGTGCTGGGATTACAGCCATTCCCTATCATACATGCTTAATTATTTTTTAAAGTCTTTTTTATTGCAGTGATAACATTTAATGCGAGAGGCAGCCCCGACAAAATTTTAAGCACACAATATAGCATTGTTAACTCCAGGCAACACACTGCATAACATGTCTCTAGTACTTCCTTTTCTCACATAACTAAAACTTCGTATCTGTTGACCAGCACCTCTCATTTCTCTCTCCCTATAGACCAGAAAAATCAACAGTCTACCCGAAGTCTCTGCAAACTTTTAGTCTTTATGATTCCTCATTCAAGGGAGGTCAGTGTTTGCCCTCCTGTGTCTGGCTAACTCTACTTAGTAGAATGCACTCCAGGCTCACCATATTGTCCAAATGGCAGAGTGTCCTTCTTTGTAAGACAAACAATATCCCATTATGCATGCACATCTATCTAGCTAAGTCTATGTATGCCACATTTTCTTGATCCAGTAATCTGTTAATGGACATTATGGTTGTGTTCCTGAGCCTTGGCTGTTGTGGATAATGGTGCAATGAACAGGGGAGTGTAGATAGCTCTTCAGGATCACAAGTCCAATGGTTTTGCATAAGTACCCTAAAGTACAATTGTCTCATATTGTAATTGTAATTTTAATCTTTCTAGGAGTCATGTTTCTGTTTCCACAGTGGCTGTATTATTTGACTCGCTGCCAACAGTGTACCAGGTTCCCCATTTCTCCCCATTCTAGGTACCACTTAGACCAGCAACCCTAGCAAGTGGTCAGCACCTCCTCATCCACTTGTTGCCCATTTGAATGCAGTCTTTGAGAAATGTAAGTGCTCCATACTCTCATATTGGTTTTACTTTTTATATTGAGTTATAGCCATTCCCTATAGATTTGAGACATTAACTGCTCATCAGATATGTTTCTCCCAGTTCATATTATCTGTTAGTCAACTTTCCGTTACTGTAATTAACATCTGAGAGAAAATCAATTCAGAAAGTGTTTTGTTTTGGCTCATTATTATGCAAGCATTAGCCTTGGTTGGTTGGTCTCACAGCTTCTTGGCACATACGGTGGCAAAATATGGTGGCAGTGTGTGGTAGAGAAAAATGTTAACATTAATACGGGAAGGAGGAGGAAGAAAAGGGGGGGAGAGAGAGAGAGAGAGAGAGAGAGAGAGAGAGAGAGAGAGAGAATAGGAATACGAAGAGAATGAATTACAAGAAACCAAGGCTCTACAATCCCTTTTTGAGGATATACCCTTACTGAACTAAGACGTCTCACCAGGATCCATCTGGTAAAATTTTCTCCATTTCCCAACAGCTCTACCCTGAGAGCAAGCTCATTATATATGAGCACTTAGAGGGTAGCATGGATACAAACTGTTGCCATTTAACTTTTTTGTTTCCTATTGTATGCAAGGTTTTTGGGGTTTTTTTGTTTGTTTGTTTGTTTTTTTGGATGCAGTCACATTTGTCTGCTTTTGCTTTTGTTCCTTGTACTTTGGCTTCATATTGACTAAATTGCCCAATATAAAGCCACTGGGGAATTACATGATTTTATATTTATATTATATGTATAGTTTAATACAAGTTATGCCACTTATAAAATCAACCACACAGTGAAGTAGAATGCCCATCACCGGGTTCTCTTGTCTCTTCCTCCTGTAGCTCAATGGAAACAGCAGGAAGGAGACAATTGGTCATGGTAATCTACAGGAAAATAAGGCCAGTGTATGGCCAATTTCACATTGTAGACAAAGCTTGTCCACATCCTTCTCTACAGCTGTAGCGGAACTACATCTTCATCTCCATAGTCATTATTATCACAATTTACTTCCTCATGGATCCTTTGGAAAGTTCTTTCTTCATAGGAGTGGGGAGAATGACAAAGGACCCAGAAGGGACACACCCTAACTCTGAGTCAGGAGACCAGCCACCACTAAGCTCCCTTCCTGTTTCTCCACATACATCAAAACCATTCAGACCCATGATGCCCTGTAGACAGTGTATATTTTGTTGACCATTTGCCCCTGGGCTGAGTGCAGTCCACTATCCCTCCAAACGGTGAAGTAGAACTTGATCGAATAGGTTCCATGGGGCTTCATCTGGCTGGATGTATTACAGCTGTCAGAAGAGAAGCCATGAGGTCTGGGCTCAGGGCAGGTAGCTGAGGTCCTGCTACCAAGGAAATGCCAGCACCAGTGCCAGCGCCAGCAGCAGGGGTGGCAGCAGTGCAGGCAGGTTCAAGATCAGGAGAGAGAACTCTTCTCCAAATGTTACAGATCAGTAAAAACAGTCACTCTCACACAATTCTTGGTGAAATACCCTGTGCACTTTATTTTATGTGGCTACAGACTTTATAAACATTGAGGAGTAGGGTGGGATCCAGTAGATGCTTCCCATTGGCTCAGTCTGAGATGCTAGCAATGCTCTATTTGCAAGGGGAAGGACATCAGGTGTTTTCCTTTCGTGAGTGATTACCAGGGTTCTCTCAGTGTTGTGTTGTAGTTATATGTTTCAGAGTAGGTACAGGAATGGATAGGGAGCAGCTCGACTCCTGCTGATCTCAAGTCTCCAAGATTCCTGGGGTCTGAGCTCCCTCAACCTTACCAGTTCTTATGCCTGCCCAGTAACAAGGTCCCACATCCCCTACAGCTGAACTAACTGCCTGACTATTGTTAGGCCTCTTTCCTGTATTACTGCAGATGGACCTAAAGTAAGGACCTCAGCCTTTCTGGCATGCTTGATCAAGTGGGCAGGCCTGATCTGTCTGCAGAAATGTGAGTTTGAGGTGGTAAGAAGTAATGACATTTAGAGCTTGTGGGAGTTCAGGCATAAGGCAGTGACAGCATCATTGTAGTTTAAGCTCTGAATTCAGACCATGTGATAGCCTGGAGGTCCTCCAAGGAGTGGGAGACTAAAGGCATGATGCTGAAAGAGGCTCTGGATGTCATCCTGGCTCTTCCTCTTACTGAGTGCATGACACTTTTTAAAACCAAACTGTGCTTACCACATAAATAACAGTATCTGCCTGCTCTACGGATGAAATGGGGTGATGCATATGAATGTAGCTGCTCATCCCAGTAGCATGTGCTCATTACTGGCAGCTGCTGCAGTTATAGCATCATTATTGCTCCTGCAGGGGGGAGAGCAGCTGGTGACAAGACAGTGCCTTCTGGAGGGCAGATGCATCACGGAACATCTGGGAGTGCGATAGCTAACCCGGAAACATCGCCTTCCCGGGCAAGCCATTACATTTTTTGCCTTGTTGCATATTGGTCACAAGCTTCTGGGATAAGATTGCTAAAAAGGACTCTGAAGTCGGGGCAAGTGTAGTGATAGCATCAGCTCTGACCATCATGCCTACAGTGGATTCTCAGGGGGTGAATGTGGGCAGGATTGCTCAGACTTTAGATTTCCTAGTCTTTCAGGACATAACATTTAATTTTTTCATGTTCTACAAACTAGCTTATTTTAAGCCCTGATTTCTTCTTAGCGCCTCAGTAGGTAAGTGGCTAAGGGATTACACAGATAAATCTCCAACTCCTTTATGGAGGACCATAGTGTCCAAAGCACACATTTTGGGGGATGGTTAGATGGGAAAGCAGTGAGGGTGATGAGAAGTGAGGGAAATCAATCACCAGTCACAGAGTAAGAAAACTGACAAATGTTAGATCCTAGGCAGTTTCCAAACCAGTCTAAGGACCAGTGGCCAGAGTGCTAATGCCAGAAGGGCCTATGCCTGGATGAGCAAAGACTGCCACCTGCTGGCCACGGAGAATACAACTGTTGAGGGATCATCTGCAAATCCACACTCTTGAAAAACATTATAGAACTGGGGTGAAGAGAAAAAATACTTAAGACGTAGTGTTTTGCCATGGGTGTGTGTCGGGCCGTGCTTTGCAGTCTGTTTTCTGGTAGAGCTAAGGTTTGAACGCTGCAGACCCAATAGGCTGTCTTCAGCCTATAAGGGATGGCAGCTGTGTGCCCAAGCTCCTAGAATACAGCTTCTAACACGTGGCTACATCTCTCCATAGGTCTGTGACATTTGGTCTTGTAAAAAAGGGTCATGCCCCCCCAATCCCCTCCTCAGGTAGAGGCGTGGCCACGCAGCCCCAAGCCATCCCCTTGTTAATGAGACACCTAGAGGCTTAGCCACGCCCCTTCCCAGTTACTTTTTTTAACCTCGCCCATCCCTGAGGGAGCGGGTACGGTCTCACCCATGCCATTCTCCACATGTCAATAAAAGCCTTAGAACTATGGACTGTCTCTATTCATCTTCATCTGCCGTGGGAAACAATGGAACCGGCCTTCGCCTAATGAGCCGCATGTCTACCCTCCCGTCGAAGCTGTCTCAGCTTTTCCAGCCACAGCAGACTTCTGCCCAGGCTAGCTAGTCGGCACCCAAGACGCCCAACCTGGTCCTGGCGGGGACCCCAGCTGCGCTCCTTCTAGCTCTTCTACGGCACCCAGCGGCGCCTGCAGTGCCCAGAGCTAGAGAACCCACGGAGATGGATGTCCCCTCTGCCACCCACAGGCTGGGCCTCTGCAAAGGCTTCCCACAGCCTGACTATCCCAGAGGACTGTGGTCAGAAGTGCATGGCCACTTCCTGAAGGTCCCATGCCTCACTCAGGTGCCTCGAGCGCTCAGGGCAGACATGTGGGACTTCTCACCACTCCTGCACCATTTGTTCCCACAGGTGTGTATACCTGTAGTTGATATATCAAAACCATACAGCAGAGGCAATGGGATTAATAGGTCATTTTCCAGTGTGCATCCTTTGTGTGTGTGTGTGTGTGTGTGTGTGTGTGTGTGTGTGTGTATGTGTGTGTGGTGGTGGTGGTGGTGGTCTGGCTACTTTCTCCAAGGTGGCCTTCATCTCCTGTTACAGGACAACTCGGACATCCCAGTTTATGAATAAAATTTGGACCACAAGTGTGTGCTGCTGCAGCCAGCAATTGTATCCTAATTTTTAGTAGCTGAGAAGTTGTAAATATTGACAACATGCCACTCATGAGTCTAACTGCTGCATGTATCTTATTCACTATAGTTTACATCTGTGCAAATATACATAGGAAAAATATGTCCTAGACCAAGTTGATCAACAGGGAACTGGAGGTGTCTAATATCAACACATTTGGTATAGTTTCAAGCACAAAAAAAAAAAAATGCAAAATATAAAGAAGTGAGGGACTGAATGCAAATACCAGAGGTGAAGAGAGTAGGCAGAGAAGAGAAATTAAGAGAAAACATGAAAATGATTTTATCTTCCCATTTGAATCAAATTCACAAATATATACTAAGCAGTTCCTATGTGTCTATCCTACTGTGTTAGGGAATGTGGTCCTCCAAACCCGATAATGGATATGGTCCTTGTCTTCAAGGAGGTCTGAGTCTAGTTGGGTGAGGGTACAATCCTGGCGAGGTGAAACGAAGCCCCACGTGTCTGTCCCGGGGTGCTGCGGCTCTGGGTGGGACAGCAGACACGCGGACAGTGACCGCGCATCTTCCCACACAGTCCGACAGGCAGGTTGGGGGGCTGTGGGAAGCCTTTGTGGGCCCTGCCTGTGGATTGGGGAGGGGGTCGTTCTCGGGGAAATCGATGCAGCTGTCTCTCCGTGGGTTCTCTAGCCCGGGGCACCGCAGTCGCTGCAGGGTGCCACAGATGGGTTAGCCGGAGTGCAGCTGGGGTTCCCTCTGGGACCAAGTCTCAGCGGCTTTGGGTGCTAGGCTAGCTGCCTAGGCCTGGGTGAACGGGTACCATCTGGGAGCGCTGGGATTCCCCGGCAAGAGATTAAATGCGGCTCCTTAATCAAGGGCTGGATCCCTCGCTTCCCACGGCGGGTCCAGATGAAGAGACAGCCCATAATTCTAAGACGTTTATTTTCATCATGTGGAGAGTGGCATGGATGGAATCGTACCCCCGCCCCTCTGGGAGCGGAGAGGCAGATATAGTAACTGGGAAGGGGTGTGGCTAAGCCTCTAGGTGTCTCATTAACATGGGGATGGCTTGGGGCTGTGTGGCCATGCTTCTACCTGGGGTGTGGCCACGCTTCTACCTGAGGGCATGGTATATGACCGTGACTGGAGCCAAAAGCCTCCAGGGAGCCTTGGCATAACATTTCCAGTCCCTTGCAGATTCTGCAGGGGCTCCCAGAGTTTTAAGCCTGTGTTCAACCGGGTGCCAGACTGCCTGTCACAGACCATTGCCCCACAGTTGGGGGGGGGGGATCAGACATATGTGGTAGCATCTGAAGGCACCATAGCAGTGCACAGAACTGTGGTGAAATGTGTAGGGCAGGATAGGTGACAAGCCAAGGAAATTACCAGGTAGCAAGGAATGCAGCTCTAGCCTGCAGAGCTTTGTATAAGCAACACTAAAGCCTGGAGGAGAGGGTTAGGACTTCATGGCAGCAGCTTAAAGACCATCTAAGCATGACAAGCCTTACTCATGACTAACCAGTTAACATTCTCTCCCTACACATGCAGTTGGCTTAAGAATAGGGGACCCCATTGCCTTCCAAGCAACATCCTGGGAGTAGATCTCTTAAGTCTCCCATGTCTAAACACTGTGCTCCTGTACCTCTTCATCTTTGTGTCCCTCGAGAAGCATAGTAGGAGTACAAAGGGCTAGAGAGCTCAGGGACTTAGAGCACAGTTCCTGGAGCCAGGTTATAGCCATGTTCCTGGTTGGCATTTAGCACCTGTGTGTCTTTGGGCAAGTCACTTAGCTTCACTGCTCCTACTTTCTCACTACATCGTACTCAAAATGGAGATGGCTTCATTCCTATAGAGTGTGCAGAATAGAGCCTTGAGGTCAGGGTCCTGTTTCTATGTAGCTGTGCTAAGAGCAATGCTCTTAAGATTCATGCGAGTGAACGCTTTTCTCTTTCTCATTCTTTAAACCTGTCTCTTAGTCGCCTCGAGTTATCATCGACCTGGGATTGGGGAATGGAAAGCAGTGATTGGGGTTAGGATATCTGAAAAAAAGTAAAATGTCTCCTTCCATTCAGACCTGGAATAAAGCCCATAAATTTCAAGGTGGAAGGCATGATTTTGAAATTCAAGCTTTGTCGTGAGCATGAACCCTTATCCAATTCCGCTGGACTCTGGCTTAACACATCCAAAGTCAACCCTGTGGGACCGAGGCCATCTTGCTCCCCAGTGAGAATACTCCTCTCCTCCAGCATGGGAAGCCTAAGAGATGGGATCTTCCTCACCTAGAAATAGGAGAATGTAGGAGAGAAGTGTGTGTGTGTGTGTGTGTGTGTGTGTGTGTGTTTGGAAAGCACATGAGGTCTCACCCATGCCTTAGGAGCTATTGAAAGTTAATGATTGCCTAAGGAAAGGGTATAATTTTCTTCAGTGTTATAGTCACGGGCAAAGTTTTCATGGTTTTGTAAAACAACAACAAAACTCTTTATGCTTGCTGATATAAGCAAATCTAATTAAAGTCACGGAGTGGAAGAGAGTCATGAAGGTAGGAAGGTAGGAAGGAATAGGGAAGAAAGATAGACAGCAGCAGGAAGAGGGTGAGAAAGGGGGATGGGGAGCAAATATAATTATAGGACATTTATGGAATTGTCAAGATGTAATGTTTTAAAAATTAATTAATTAAATAAGGAAAAAGATCTGAGATGAAAGCAGATTAAAGTTGTGAGGTTGGTGGAAAGGCCTCTCCCAGAACTGTGTCTGAGAAGAGGCCTATTAAATTGACTGAGACAATGTCCAATTTAGAGGATTTTTGTACCCCTTTCTGTTAGTGGCTGTTGACTGGATGCTTCTCTGCCCCCTCCAGATCCTGACTTTTAACAAAGGGAGGTAAGCCAGCTCTTTGGTGAGGTCATGTAGGCTCCAGAAGCCCAGCATTACCTGGAAAGGATAGGATGGAAAGCACAGGCTGAAGAACATCTTCTGTGGTGCCCTCTGCTGGCAGGATGTGAGACCATAAGTCAGAAAAGGAGATGGTGATCTACATGACCTGCACAAATCATAAGATTAAGATATAATAGTCATAGGAGGCAGATGGAGGGAGGGAAATGGGTGGGAGATGGGATGGAGAGGAGAATGGGGGGGGTGAGGACCAGGTGTGGGGAGGGACAGGAGAGATGGCTAGATGGCCCTGAGGATGAATGGAGATATACATTTGGTGGGGGAGGGGCATCCTGAGGACATGCCAGAGACCTGGGATAGGGAAGGAAGAACCAATGTGGGTGACCTTAGCTGAGACTTACAGTACTGGGAATATGGAACCTGAAGAGGCCACTTCCTGTAGCCAGGCAGGAACCCTAGTGGAGTGATAGGGACACTAACTCACCCACAAAACTTTCAACCCAAAATTTATCCTGTCTACAGGAAATGGAGGGATGAGGATTGGAGCAGAGGCTGAGGGAATGGCCAACCAATAACTGACTTGAGATCCATCCCATGGGCAACCACCAATCACTAACACTATTAATGATACTCTCATATTCTGCAGACAGGAGTCTAGCATAACTGTCCTCTGAGAGGCTCCACCCAGCAGCTGACTCAGACAGATGCAGACACCCACAGCCAAACACTGGATGGAGGTCAGAGACTCTTATGGAAGAGGTAGAGGAAGCCTGAAGGGGCTAGGAACTCCACAGGAAGAGCAATAGAGTCAACTACCCTGGACCTTTGGGGTTCCCAGAGACTGAACTACCAACCAAAGATCATACACAGACTGGACCTATATGTAGCAGATGTGCAGCTTGGTCTTCATGTGGGTCCTAAACAACTGGAGCAGGGGCTGTCCCAAAAGCTGCTACCTCTATGTGGGATATGTTCTTCTAGCTGGGCTGCCCTGTCTGGCCTCAGTAGGAGAGGGAGCATCTAGCCTCACAGAGATTTGAAGTGCCAGGGTGGGGGGATACCCAGAGGGGGGCCTCCACCCTCTCAGAGGAGATGAAGGAGGGGGGAGAGATCAGGATGTAAAGTGAATTTAAAAAAAACAAAACAAGCAAACAAGCAGCAAGATTAGGAGGAAGGGAGGGGAAGAAGGGAGGAGAGAGGGAGGGAGAAGGGGAGGAGAAGAGGGAGAAAGAGGAAGTGTATATGTGGGAGAGAGAGACAGAGTGACAGAGAGAGAGAGAGAGAGAGAGAGAGAGAGAGAGAGAGAGAGAGAGATAGATATGTACTTCTGAACTTCCCTGCTGTGAGGTCACAATGCCTTTCATATTCATGGTAATAGTCTCCTGGGTGAAAGGAGGGCAGGGAAGCCAGTCAGCAGGCAGGACCTCGGCTTTTTAGTCAAAGGTATCTGGTTCTTTCTTTTTTTAACTTTTGTTTCTAAATTAGATTACAAAGTATCAGGTTTCCTTCAAACCTTTCCATGAGCTCTTAGTTTTGGTCTCTCCCCCACCTCTCTCTACTTCCCTACCTCTCTGTTCCCATCCTTGGTTTACATTCTTCCCACCCCCAGGGTTTTCCCTTCCACTTCTGTATCACATGTATACTATTGCCCCCTCCTTTTAGTGCCTGAAGCCCCTGTTTTGCCCCTCATGGACTTCCTTCGGTTTTCTTGGCCTCTATGCATAGGCACTGTTCTATACACATATCTAAAACTTAGAAGCTAGGATTCCCATATGAGAGAGAACATGTGGTGTTGGTTTTTCTGGGTCACATTACCTCACTTGGTAAAATATGTTTCAGTTCTATCCATTGACTGTGAGCTTTATCTTTTCACTTTTTTTACAGCTGGTATATATGTATCACATTTTCATTATTCACTCATTAGTTGATGGGCATCTACACTGTTTCCAATAGAGCAACATCAAACCTAGATGAGCAAGTATCTCTATAGTAGGATACACAGTCCTTTAAGTATATGCCCAGGAGTGGTATAGCTGGATGGTATGGTAGATCTATTTACATTTTTTGAGAAACATCCATACTGACTTCCACAGTAATTGATGGAATTTTGCACTTCTACCAATCTCCTGGCCAGCATTCATTTGTTGACAGCTGTTTTCCTGATCTTATGACGTGGGCTAAGATAGATCTCCAAGTGGTTTCATTCACATTTCCCTGATAATTAAGAATAAACATTTTGAAAATATTTATTGGTCATTTCTTCTTTTGAGAGGTCTTTGTTCAGTTTATTAGCCTATTTTACAAATTGGGTTATGTATCCTTTAATGGGCCAAGCAAGATGGTAGCTGAATAAATCCTCATGCAATCTCTCCCCAGACACAGCAAGCAGAGCAGCTATTACACGCCAAAATAACTTCACAGGAGCTAAGGGAATCAGGTAAGAGAATGCCACATCTGCTTACAGTATAACACAATTGAAAGACTAGCTGAAGAAAATGGGAAGGGAAAAAATGTTTCCCTGTCACTCCTTTTGAAATAGCTACTTTTCTCTTGCTTGATCAAATGCCATGACCAGAGAAACTTACAG
The DNA here is from genome assembly GCA_019843965.1 of Rhynchomys soricoides. Taxonomy (NCBI): domain Eukaryota; kingdom Metazoa; phylum Chordata; class Mammalia; order Rodentia; family Muridae; genus Rhynchomys; species Rhynchomys soricoides. Next base: position 652,828 of record JADRCH010007211.1, read on the forward strand.
AAGAAAGAGTTTATTTGAGCTTCTGGTTTCAGTGGCATGGATCCATCATGGGGGTGAAGGTGGGGAGAGGTGACACATGATAGTTAGCCGGCATGGCAACAGTACCAGGGAGCTGAGAGCTTACATCTTCAAGCACAAGCACGAAGCAGAGAGAATGAACAAGAAAATGGTTTGAAGCTTTTCATTTTATACTCTGACACTCCGTACCTCAGTGATACGTTTCTTCAGCAAGGCTGAACTATTTAAATCTCCTCAAACACAACAGGGACCAGGGACCAAGTGTTCAACCCTTGAGGTCTATGTTGGATACTTCTCATTCAGATCTTTATAACTTTCCTCCAGACCCAAGAAAACCCCAGAAAGAAACACTTACCACTTGGGCGGAGGGGGGGGGGGGAGAAAATTAAATCTAGGCTTTAGACTTGAAATCCAGGATTAGGCATGTCGCGGTGACATTCTACTAGGAAAAAGTTCCACGATGCCTGTTTTGTTAGGTTAGTACCTGAAAACTAAGCCACTGTAGCTGTGTATGGCAGACAGTAGATTCTGCAAATTATCACCACCTCCAACCTCGGGCTGGAGAGTGGAGAAGCAGAACTCTACAGGCTGAGGAACATGGTAGGGAATCTAGGATGGGGATTTGTCTGAGAGTCCAGTAACAGGTTCAGTGGGAGACCAAGATTTAAGTCAAAAATGAAGGTTGTGTAGGTAGTCCAAAGCCCAGACAGAGCTTGTAAACCAATGATCACATGGAAATCTGTAGGATAGACCTGAATTTCAATTGCATCAGCTTTACCCATAAAGTAAGTGTGGGAACACCTGTCCTACCCTGAGAAACTCCAAGCCCCTCTGGCTGATACATAGTTGTGACCCGGCTTAGCTTTTGTGGCCAGGGGACTGTCTCCACCACTCTCCCCCAACTTCAGCCAATACGGCTACTGCCAGAGCAGTACTCCAATACAAGAATCCTGAACTGCCCCAAGCCTAATCCCGGAACCTTCCTGTCCATCAAGTGGGACTGCTTTGTGATTTGGCCTCCATCACTGCTATCTCTGATGATTTTGCAGCTTCTCAAAATTCATGAGATACACACAACCCAGCTTACCACAAGCCAAGATGACCAATATTCTGCCTTCACCAACAATATACCAAGTTTAAGCAACATAGTATAGTGCAAAGCTCCACTCACGGATGAGTAGCACAGAGTAATAAAGCATGTAAGACTTTGCCTTGGAGCCTGCTTAGCTGCTGAAGACACACATGAACAGGACTTCCAGCCCCCATAAACAGTTGTGCCTGAGGCCAGAGCCTCCGGGAAGGCATGCAGCCTCAGTCTATTGGACTTCCCATTCCACCACTTGTAGCTAGTTCCAACAGTCCTGGGTAATGGGGCTAAGGGACTGGCAAGCCTTTGAAACATAGTTCTTGTTCCTCATCCACTGTTGTACCAGTCTTGTTGGGCAGTGGTCTCAGAGAGTGACACAGCTTATGGCTCTATGGATGCAGAAGCTTGTGGCTGGTCCATTGACAATGATTCTTATAAGTCTAGCCATAAGCCAGTAACTGTAAACAAGGCCCCTAAAATAGCTGCTGCAGGGACAGATGACTCTCTAGGTACTCTACTGCTTGTTTTTTAGTGGAAATTTTGGAAAAAGCTCGACTTTGCCTCCAATACTGAAACAATGACAACACACCACTGATAGACTTCTGACAGCTCTGTACCTTGGTACTATGTAGTGCTAGAATAAAGCAAGTGACTAGGATTCCTTATAATTTCTTGAAATACAGGCATAGACAATACCTGATTCTACAGTGCCAGATGATGTCATATGCCAACAAGCACATGAGCTTTCAGAAAACCATGACATAAAATGCCAGAAACTGACCAGATGGTAACCAGTGCACTAGTAACCTCAGAGAACTTAAAACAATTGTTTTAAGGAATTTAAGGAATTCTCTTAACTCAATAAGCTGGAAGAGAGAAATGTATCATTATTCTAACATGGAAACAGCAAAAATGTAGGAGCAATTTAAAAGTCAAATAGAAATTATTAGATAAAAATACATTTAGGAAAACTTTAAAGGTGACATGGGCTCTAAAGAGAATAGATAAAAACAAAGTAAGTGGGCTAGAATACAAAGTACTTGAAAATATAGTTTGAGAAGAAAAAAAGAAAAACATGCTTACTAGTACCTTGGGGAACAATGGTAAAGAAGCAAATATGGTTATGGGTAAAGAAGCTTATGGTTTACCCAAGAAGCACCTGAGAATGCCAAAGGATCACAAAGCTTATTTATGGATTAGAAGAATCAGTACTGTTCAAAGGTCCCTACTTCCAAAACCAATTATAAATTGAACACAATTTCTATAAGAAATACAGTGGCTTTCTTCATAGATGTAGGAAAAATGTAAAACTTATATTAAACCATAACTTCCAATTGCCAAAGATATTTTGAGCAACAAGAAGAAATTAAGAGATACTATGCTACCATACTATGCTACCTTACTTTAAAAGTTACTATAATGCTATAGTAGTCAAATCAGTATTGGATTGAAATAAACACACACACACACACACACACACACACACACACACACACGCACAGCACAGTGGGAAAGAACAGAGCGCCTAGAAGTAAACTCACACATCTATCACCAAATGACTTCTGAACAAAAGTGCAAAAAAAATATACTGTGAAGAAGAAACAGTCCCTTTAACAAATGGTGTTAGAAAACTTCACAGCCACATGCAGATGAATGTTTAAGACCTTAATATAAGACACTACTTAATCAAACAACCAGAATAAAGCACAAGGGAAATGCTTCACAATAGTGAAATGGGCAAGAGTTTTGGGATATAATCCCTCTGAAATATAAACAATAGAAACAAAAATATACAAGTGAGATTATATCAACTATAAAAGCTTTAGTACAGTGAAGGAAACATTCAACACAGTGCAAAAATAACCTACAGAATGAGACCACATTATTATTGGCTATATCTGAAAACATTCTGATATCTAAAACCAGCAATTAGACAAACCAACATACATAGACAATTATATATATTTAATTATTCATAATTATCTAGGATAATAACTCTTTTACATGCCATGGGCTATCAGATAAAAATCCCTGAGCCGGATGTGCATCATTTCTTTTCCAGTTGTTGGTCAGAAGAATCCCATAGTCTCTCAAAACAATGCAGGCTATTGCCAATGCTCTTGGGTACCAACCACAACTTGAAGATAAGAGGCTAATGCTAAAGATACCACATCCTTGAGTCATAAGACTGAGAATTCAAACTGGTACAATAACCTGGATGTTTCATCATTCCTGAATAGCTTTCACAGTGCTACTAGATATTATGCAGGCAGCCTTGAGAGAAAAGTCATCCACAGTCTTACCCAGCTGTGAACCCTGAGAACTACAGTAACAACCAGCCTGTGAGTGGATTCAAGACCTACTCCAAAGGATGCAACTCATGTTCGTTACTGTAAATCTAGTCAAGAACCTAGAGCTAAAGAAGAGGTCATAGAAAAAAAAGAAGAGGTCATAGACCCTAGAGGGGACCCTACTACCATTATTTTGATAAATGGCATCAAACTGTCCTTTCAACTGTTTTTAGAGATTTGTTTTTTTGCAGTAGATGGTGACAATTAACAGAGATGCACAACGGATCAGTGTCGAGACTAAGGAAGTGTGGAGAGTTCAGCTCTAAATGGGACATCTTGTCATATCCCTTCCTCCAAAGACTCAGGGATCAATGCAAAAATGATAGCATTAAGATCCAAAGAGCCAGAAGTCATGGAGGAGTGCTGCTGCAAAAGTGTTGTTTGAAAAGAACAGGGCTTCACATAAGGACTGACAGTTGCTGTGACTGCATGCACAGTCTGTGACTGCATGCACAGGGCCTGCAGATGATCAAGCCAGTCAACATGATAGCTTGGATGAGGGAAGGTGGCACTGGAGGGGAGGAATGGGGAATACATTTGATCAAAACACCTTATAATCATGAATTAAATTCCCATCCCCAGATAAAAAAATAATTTAAAAGAGAAATAAACACAGGCTTTCATGAAAGTATTCCCCAGACCACATGTTTGAAGCAGCTCTGTCTACTTCAACAGAGACCACAGAAGGGAAGCAAGTGAGCCATTCTAAATGTCCTAGTAGTCACAAGAAACAGTGACTTGGAAGAGGTAAAATGTAGTTTTACTAAATGAGGTCAATTTAATTTTGTTTATCTCTTATTTAGGCCGGTAAACTCCAAATATTTGACTTCATCATGTCATCCGATATACAGGTAATCGTGGTTAATATTTCCATTACGTTGTTTGTTACTAAGGTTTTAAGATATTCATGTTTTATATCCACACATTTCAATTTGAAGTAGACACATTTCATATGCTTAGTAATCATAAGTGTAATCATAAGTGCCACACATGTCAGTACTGGTGTATACATAAGAGCATTCATTAATATTCGATGCTGAATATGAGTGCTATCTAAGGACATGACATTCTAGTATATAATTAATTTCTCTTTGGAAATATGCAGATAATATCAGGGCCTTAATAATATTTGTTTTATCCTCAAATTCCAGGCAGCTCTGTCAGGGAACAAACAGCCCTGCAAACCTGAATAGTTCTTTGGGGCTTAATAGAAACCTTGCTTATGTTTTTCCTTCAGAATCAGTTCTCCAGAGAAGGAGAAAATGAATTCAGTGTGAAAGGTAGGAAATGTGATATAAAGAAATCCTAAGGTGTTCTAAAACCTAGGAAATGAGGTCAACATTTTGGCCGAGGAATTGGGAATTTGCTTGAAATGTAACCCATGGTATTGGCTGAGAAGTAGGACCCTGGTAGGTAAAGATCACCGTGCCACAATACGCTCCCTAGGCCCTTTCTCTTCTTACTACTTTTCTTTTAAAATACATTTAGGTGGAGAGAGAATGAACAGTCTCCCACTACCAGAAATTATGCAGCTGACTTTCCCACATTTGGGGACACCAAATAGGGGTCAGTACAACTGGTGTGCAATGATTAAGCCTCACCCTGGGGAAACCAACTTCATGATCATGGTATCACTTCTGCTATGCCTGGACCCTAGCCCTACCTCAATAAAGGAAAGTTAAGAGTCAAGATCATGTTTGAAGTCTAGGATTAGGCAACATTGAGCCTTTTACAGGTAAAAGATTTGCCCTCAGGTAGAAGTGGTTGAACCTTTTTCCCCATTAATCTTGTAAGTTCATAGATTGACAGAAGAAATATATTCATGAAATACTTTTTAAAAAATCAGGCTAGGGGGATAACCAGGGGGACCTTACCCTCTCTAGAGGACAGCAAGTGGGATGGGATAAAATAAAAAAAACATTTTAAAAGGAAATATATTCATAAATTGAAAAATATATAAGTGCAGGTCATATACCTGCTTTTAAACACAGAAACTTCCTAAACTATGGGAAAGAATCTTTCCACATGCATCAAAGCACGTAAGCAGAGATCCACATGGAGTTTGGAAGAAACAATAAAAACTTTGCTTCTCTCTTGCAATCACGTTTTGTTCGTGGGACCAATGAAGGGAGAAATTGATGGTCTAGGTGGGTACTGAATTATTTGGGGGCCTGTGAGCTGATACAGCCAGCTGCCTAAGCAAACTGTGCTTGTCCACAATGAGGACTCTTAGTAAACACAAGAAACTATCCTGACTGAGAAATTGCCTCACAGAACAGTAGTCCTGTAGTTTCAATCACAGCGACTGTCTTTCGGTTCACCTGACATGACAGTGGTTCCATTTTCATGTTTTAATTCTTGTTTATGGTGCATGCTGGGAGAACTATGATGACTACTTTAACCACAGTGACAGTTTTCATTCGTTTTCTTCTGTTACTGACAACAGCACCCCCATTGGCTTGAAAACAGCCGTACAAATGTGTGCTAGATACTTCTAGTTACTAGAGAGGATGGCAATTCTGCCATTCCATTTAAGAAAGTCCTCTTGGTAAGACAGTAACAGCAGGGTGCCCTTCTCTGTGCTTCGGTGGTGATAGTGGGGGGGGGGTGTCTTGAAACGTTGCTCTGAAATCTAAATTTTCCATCCTGTTTTGTTTCTTGAGTTCTACCACTTCTAAACCTGACTCATTAACTGCAGACTTGTGGTAATTAAGATCAGAAGCAAACTGATAAGAAATTAAGCCAGTATGCATAGTGCAGATATGTAAAGAGGGGGGTATATTACCAGGATTCTAGGAAGTAGGCTAATCAGGTTTCAATCAGAAACTCATCACTGGGAGAGAAAATTAATTCAGGATGGAAGGCAGGCAGGGAGGAAAAAGCACACAGGGAATCTTCAAATATGTCTCCACAAATCTTTCCTCTTCGGAGGGCAGCAAAGCCTGAAATTCTTCCCCTGTACAAGATGGTGACACACTACAGTCATCAATGAAAGTTTTTTTCTCATCATCTGCTGTAGAGATGCTGCCGTGTGCAGTTATACATGCCTCGAAGATGTTCTTTGCTCAAACCACCACTGCTGGAAACCTAATAATTTGCAGAGAAAATACGATGGGGCATTTCCTAGCAGTTGAGCCCAGCCTTTTGAATTTGTAGAACAACGCTGTCATCTACAAAGTCCATGCTTCAGAGTCACCCAATTGATTTTAAAAGATTTAAAAGACTCACATCATAATGCTTTTAAGTAAGTTTATGATTCTGTGCTGGGTCTCCTGCATTGGTATCTTTGCTGTATGGGGTGAGCAAGTGCACACACCTAGAGCATGGTTCTAGGGTCTAGAGCATGGTTCTGTAGAAAACTCATCATTTTGGCATATCAGGGATGTCATCTGCCAGGGCTTGTTGTGTACCTGGAAAGAAGGGGCTGAGGGTTTCTGGATTATATACCAAGTTTCACTGCTAAAACAGTTTCCTTTCCTGAAAAAGAAAACCTGCCAAGAATGTTATTCATTTAATTACAATGTCTAATTGGCATTTTTGTTCAATTATAGAGACATTCATAAAATAGCTATGTTCCTTAAGTTACAGTTAGATATGAAAAGTAATTCCTGCTGTTCTATTGCACAGTAGGTGACTATAGGTGGTGAAACTGTACTGTGTTTTTAAAATACCTAGAAAACAAAGATTATGGATACTTTCACTACAAGAAAATTACAACTGTTTGAAGAGACAGACCTGGTTACTTCTGATCTGGACAATGGATACATATATTAAAATATCATATACTTCCCCAAAAGAATATATAATATTTTTGTCTCCTTATGTATCCCTGCCTCCTGAGTGCTTAGATCAATGACATGTGCCACCACACTCAGAAGTCTGTATAACATTTGTTACTTAGAAAAACACTACCTCCTGTAAGAGGGACACAAAGAAATATGGTCAGAGAAGTATCTACACTAGCTTACTGCTCTCACCTCACTCCTAATAGTTAAACAAAACTATATTTTTACTGAAAATAAATTTGTTTTCATACAATATATTCAGATCAGATTCTCCTTCCCCAACTCCCTCCCAGATCTTCCCAACTCCATCCCCTTTCTCTTTAGAAAAAAAATATAAAAATACAACATATACATACACACACGTGCACATACACAGAGCCTATAAAAACACAAAATTGGAAGCCGTAATACACAAGCAAAAGACTGATAAGACAAAAACAAAATGCCCAAAGGAATATACGACAAAAGTCTACAAAAATATCATTGAGTTTGTTTTAGTCACCTACCAAGCATAGGTGGGGGGTTATTGGGAGGGGTGTAGGCACTCCCCCGTCAACCTGATGCATCTGGAAGGCATTATCCAGCGGGATGAGGGCTTCTCCTTACCTGCATATATGGAGTCTTGATTCAGTCTTTCACGACACACACGCACCGCACACAATATAAATATATACACATATACTCTACTACCTCCCCGATGCCACAAACATAGTTGTCAGTTGGGATGGAACAGTGGAAGACTCAGTTGGGGCGGGGGTACAAACTGTCAACAAGCCCAGCTGGGAACATCTTTTGCAAGGGGCACAGTTGAAATGCCCTAAGATGACAACTTCTTAGCTTGGAGGACAGTCAGTCATCATAGCCCCTCAATTTAAAAACCGAAAAAATGGAAGTACCATATGACCCTTCTGGGAGTACAGCCAAAAGAAATAAAATCAAGATGTATAAGAGACAACTGGGCTTCCTCGTTCATTACAATAGCACCCCCAACAGCCACAAGAGGCAAAGGGTGCAAATGAATAAAGAAAACATAGTATGTATATATACATACAATAGGATATGAACTTTCAAAAGAAGGAAACTGCTATTCCTGTCAACACGCATAAATTTGGAGGACATTAATTAAAAGAAGTCAGACACAGAAGAACAAATGCTTTGTGGCTGTACTTAAGTGAGATGTCCAAAATAATCAAATTCATACCCACAGACAGGTAGTAGTTGCCAATGGCTAGAGAGTAAACCATTGGTACTAGATGCATATAAAGCTCAACTTTATGCCGTGTAAGTTCTAGACATGTGCTATGTAACGTAGTGCATCAAAGCTGCTAAGAGTAGTGTGAACTTTAAGAGGCTGCTTATTTTGTCCCATTCTTCCAAAAAAGAAAAACAAGCAACGAAAAATGAAACTTTTTGAGGTGTAGCACCTTGTTTTGTGGTGCGATCATGGGTGTATACAAATGTCTAAACACAGTAAAGTGTACATATCCAACACGTGTGGGGTTTGCACAACAATTATACTTCAATAAAGCTACTTTTAATAGAAAGATATCCTATAGTTCTATCTTTGCAAACTAAAAGGACACCTTTACAAATAAATTATTAAAACAGGCCACATCTAGCCCATGGTCTCCAATGACCCCTTTCAATGAGTGACATATTTTCTAGTCACAGAAGCAATTCATTTTGTAGTATGTTTATGTTCATACTAAGCCAAAGTCTGTCATTCTCGTATTTTATATTCATGTTATCTAGAATGAATGTATATGTATGTGTGTGTGTATATATATATATATATATACACACACATATGTATCTCAGATCTGTCTTTGTGTCATACACAACTACACAACACACGATGTAACTCAGCAGAATCTCAGTAGCAGTCTCTAGCAGCATGGCTTCAATAACCAGAGCACATGCTTACAAGACAGCAATACTTTCATGGACAGCTGTTGTACTGAAAGCCCAAATCTTTGCATTCTTGAACATCTCATCCTATTGCAGGGATTGCCATTTTACATTTAAAAAAGCACATAATCACAACAAACCATGTTCAAAGTTGTCTTTCAAATGGGCCTTACATTTGAAAAGAAGTCATTTGAGAATTACACAAGAAATAAAATGCAAGAGAAAATTGAAAAAATTAATTTATTATATGAAGAAACATAAACAACATTTGAGTCAATGACTCCGAGAAGTCCACAAAAGTGCACATACCCACAATCCACTGGCTGTGATGTACTGGCACATACAACCATACTAACGTTGTTAAGATGGATCACAAGGAAATGCTACGTTTTCAAGACAATCAATACTAAGCTTATTTTCCTGTTTACAGAATTGTACAGATTACATTCACATTTAATTAATGCTTCAAATCAGCCATTTAAGTTGTAATGTACAATCATCAAAAGATATTGTTACATTCTTTATAAAAGATAGTATCAAGACAATAAACTTATTTGCTATCAGAAGCACTTTCTGAGATCCACTGGGTCCGGGTCTTTTTTCCCACCAAGCACTAAGGACTTAGGGGCTATTTTTAATGTTTTTGTTTTGAAAGAGAAAGAGAGAGAGAGAGAGTTGTGTGCGTCTGTGTATGTGCATACACGCACCATAGTTTGCTTTTGGAAGTCAGACAGCTGTGGGAACTGTTTCTTTCCTTCGACCATGTAGGTCTGAAGAATGGAACTTGGGTTGTTGGGTTTGGTGGCATGAACCTTCCCCTGCTGAGCCATCACACACGCCCTGAGTACTAAAGTTTGTAATCAACTGATGGTAAGAGAGGGCAACTGCAGAGAAGCCCAAAGACCTGTATGTTCCCTGAAGACATGATATGGATGAAACTACTTATGTCATTTCAGCCAGGAAAACAACAAAACCACTAAGAATAACCAGTTTATGGACTTGAAGAATATAGTAACTCATTATGGTACTTTGAAATATTTTTGTATCTTACTTAATGAAATCTTTCCAACAAGTTTGTGAGGTAAGTTGGAATAGTATATCATGTTAATTTGGTAAGTTAGGAAATGGAGACATAGAATAATTAAGCTTGAAAGACTGCACAAGGAAAATGCCTACATACCAATAGACTTAAATAATATCTAATTAGCTAAAAATAAAAAAATAAAAAAAAAAAAGACACCTGCCTTTGGTGTCTAATAGTTTATCACTGCTAGTTTGGTTTGAGGTCATTTAAGACGCTTACCAACCGACTAAGGTAAAAAGGACTTACAATATATTTAAGAATTAAGAGTTTAAAAGTACTTTGGGGTCATGCTTCTAAAACAAGGCTGGAAAAATACAAGTGTCCTTACCCTTATCTAATTCTGAACCTGCCAAGGAAGTGTCAAAATGACGCTAGTCTCACTCTCAAGGCATGACCCGAAACTGGAAATGGGTAGCACCTCTACCCTTAGTCACTGGAAAGCTTCAAGGAAAGGATGTCCTTCACATTAAAGACTGAAAATCCCTGGTGTTTGTAAACATAAGGAGATTATTTGATAGAGCAAAGCATTTTGGGAGGACCTAGGGATGCTCTTCCTACCCTCTCAATCACTGTGGACTTCTTAAACTAGGAAACAGCCAAGATGGGAGGGCTTTAGCATCTTAAGCTTGTCTTCCCTGTACTTGTTATATATTTTCAACAGTTTTGTACCTCTGAGTAGGAAAAGTACAAAGAAGTATCTGCCGTATAAAGTATCACTCTGATGATGTATGCTAGCTATATCTAGATCTACTAAAAACAGGAAAAGTGATACAGAGGTCAACAGACAACAGAGACAAACATCAATTTGACTCTTATATGTTAAAAGAGGTAAAAAAAAAAAAAAAGAAGGATGCACTGCCTATGCATTCTCATACCAGTAAACCACGGATTCTGACAAACCAGAAGAATTACAAATGAGGAAAACTATTTCAGGAAAGGAAAACAGCCGCTCTATACTTCAGAACCTTACTGAAGTGTGTGCATACAAACAGTACAAGACTAACAGTGTGAATGACTCATCAAAGAATACTTACTATTTTATGAATCCTTCAGTATAGTAAAATATTTACCAAACTGAATTTTCATTTGTTTATGAAATTATTCATCAATTTGATACCAAAAAGAGTTTGAAAAAAGCAATTATGAAGAGTATGATGGCCAGATAAATGTTTTATGAATTTATGTGGTCAGAAAAGTAAGTATCTATTCTGTCCCATAGAATCACAAATAGTAGTGCCTTTGAAAATGTATTAAATTTTGTTACAATTCTCATGTTAAGTTGGTGCAAATTTTATGGTCACTTGTTTCTAGACATTTCATCATCCATATTTTAGTGGTAGAAATCATAGCATTGCTTGCTGGCATTTTTGTCAGACTACTGAAATTATTCTATCCAACCCTTTTAAATTAAAATAAATAGTTTCAGATCAGAGAGAAATTCTTCATTAGATGAAATGGTGTGGAAGACAAAACTGAAGGTCTCATGAAAACAAACTGCTATCAAGTCAAAATGGACTTCGTGAGGAACAAAAACTTCTGATCATTTCATTACTTTCTAGAACTTAGAAAGTTTCTAAGGTCAACATTTCTAACTATAGGTGGTAGTGAGGAAAACATTTCTTTTTCTTAAAATTGTGAAGATAAAATGTCCTAGATACTTGCATTGAGGAAGAGATTTCTATAGGGTTTTCTAGAAACAACATCAAATTAACTGAGGTAAGTCTTGTTTACAGCTTTCCTGGCAGGTGAGGAAGGGGGAGATAGGTATGAAGACTATTTTATTTTCTTCTTTCTTAAAATATTAATCTTAGAAAATTCTACTAGAAATTTCACAGAACTCTAGGACAAGACTGAGTTATAAGAATTAAGCCTACCTTCTAACCAATTTGTATCTTTAAACATTTAGATATTTGTATAAGCTTCTGTCATTTTGATGTCTTAACAATTGTCCGCATCCATCCTGATCCCTACTTTCAACATGTGAGATGAAACATGGCTTTCCTAAATAACTGTGCCAATGGATCTTAGGGAATAAAGTCCCCAAATCTAGGCCCTTGAAACAAAATGCACATTGCATGCCAGCATGGCTACAGTTGGTTATGTACAAAAAGTCTTACCTAGGTGAAAATGGAACATACTGATAAAACAAACTTAAATAGCTCTCCTGTAAGCTATAATTGGAACAAAGTTGTAAAATCCCTAGTAACCTATTTCAGCTATCATGGTGACTCTTGTATAAAGCTATATTCAGTAGTAGTAAAGCATCAGGCTACTGAGACAACAGGCTAGAAACTAGAAAACAAGCAGTTTTCTTCATTCTACCTGATGAATAAATATGACCAGCTCAACTGAAACTTCAGGGATACTGTGTCAATCAATGAAATGGCCAGTGAGGCCTGCGAGAACTAACAGAGTCAAGTGTGAAACAAACTGGGAGGGGGTGGGGGGTAGGCTTCCCTAGAGCTCTCAAGGCATTCTCAAATCCAAGAGCTTTATAAAAGGTACAGCTAACTTCCTGCCTTAGTCCCTGTGTAAGGCTCATGATGTGTACGAAGCCTCATTACTTGTAAGAAGCCTCAGTTTCCATTAAGCAGAGCACAGGTCAACAGCAGTCCAAATCTCAGGAGTCATTTTACTAGTAGAAGGCATTATATCTTGCTCTGTGCATGGGTTTAAGCCTGTGTCTATCCTTCCTACTGGCTCGCTGGATTTTCTCCAGGACCAACAGTCACACCTGAGACATGACCTAAAGCTTTCAGAAACACTGGAAGAGAAGAGTTTTTTGCAAGGGTGGAAAAACTGATAGAACACAAGCATGAAGAGAATGCCGGTGCAGTACCCAACAAGCAGCTGCAAAATCAACAGAGGTGCACACACGTACATGTATATGTCAGTTTTAAAAAAATACCACAGGAGCAGGAGGATAGAGTTCTCAACGAATCTCATCATGTAGTAAATCAGCAGCCGATACCAATTCTGGGACTTGCTGATGAGCTCCGGATTGTCGATTTTCAGCTGGACAGCTGACCAGCAGAACATGTTGATGCCAGCATAGAGTAATGTGAAGAAACAGAGCACGATGGTGGTACCTACCCTACTTAGGGCCTTCTCTATGTTCTCAGGGAATGGGGAGCCACTGCACCAGAAAAGGATCCAGGGATATAAGAAGAAGCTGAAGAAGTTGACAAGTATGACTGCCACCACCCAGATCTTCAGGACAGAGGTAAAGAGGACCAGGACGATGACCCGAGTGGCAATCTCAAAGCTTCTCCAGAGGAAGATACAGACATAGGCCAGGGGTTTGACTTTGACCTCGTACTCATCATACTTGATTTTGATGGCTAAGATGTTGCAACGTAAGGCGCCGTAGACAATAGACAGCAGGGACAAGACCATCATGAAGCCTGGAGAGAGAAGAGAATAGCACCGTCAAATCTCACCTCCTCCAGGAATCCCCTGATCACTGCTCTGTCATCTCCCGCCTACAGGGCTCGGACTCTTCTCTATTACTAAGTTCTACCTGGTGATATTTGAGACAGCCCGAGGAGTCTTACAGAATTACACAAGACTGCTATACACATATACCTGGCAGGCTGAAAAACCAGGGGATTGAGAGCCATGGGGGAATCCCTCAATAACTCAATTGTAGCCATAGTAAGAGCTTGTTTGTTTGTAGAATACAAACAGCTGTTCGTAGAATAGCTGTGAGACATGTGTTCTATGCTAATCCCCAGTGTTAACTTCTAGTCACCTACTGTGATTTCTGTCCAATAATGACCCCGCTCCTCCCCTTCCATTCCTCAGTTTTCTCTCACGTTTGTTATACATTCCTGTCAAATGCATGGCCTCAAATCCTCTCAGGGCCTGCTTCACAGCCGCCTCAGACAGAAACTCATTCCTGATTCCAGTCTTGGTCAATAAGAATATAATGTGTTTTGTTTTGTCAGCTGGTCTATCAGTTTATGCAGAACGAAGACAGTGTCTAGCATTTCTTCAGTTTTCCCTTTTCCGTTTTTGTGATGTTACACATACAAAGCCATCACCAAACCTCAGACCCTTGAGATTCTTCCATATTATCTTCCAGCATGTACCATTTTGTACTTTATATTTTGGGATGTTATGTATTTTGAGTTCAACTTTCTAAATGGTAAAAGCTCTGTGTTTACTCACACGTTACAGATATCCTGTAGGGGATATGCAGTAATTCTAGCACCAATTGTTGAAAGCATTTTTTCCAATTGTGTATGTTGAAGATCAAATGATATCGACTCTAAAGGGATCTATTTCTGGATAATATATTCTGTTAAACTGATCTATTAGTCTTCTTTGTCAATATTATACTACCTTAAGTACAGTCGTTCTCTCCATGCCTGCTCTTAAAATGCAAATCCAGATATTCCCACACATGTACTAGAACTACATCTGCATGATACAAAGATAGCAAGATCTCTCAGGTACTGGTGCATAGCACTAATCCTGAAAACTTGACTTTGATTCCTGGGACCCACATACTAGAAGGAGAGAACCAACTTTGTTTACGTTGCCCTTAACCTACATATATACACTATAATCCACACAAAAATTAATTTATTAAAATAATACATGAGAAGTAAGTTTTCCCCTTAAATTTTGAGTCAATGGAAAAACATATATTTGATGGGCCTAAAGACTCACATACCTTCAATTTTAATTTGCCCAAGGGAAGCTCAATTTTACTGAAAGTATCAACTTTACTCAGTTTTTGACATTGATTTTAGAAAGCAATATTCTTTTCATTGGAAAGACTGGCATCTACTAATTACATTTAAAAGCTACAAACATCAGAACAGACTAGGAAGTAGCTGTACTGAGGAATTTTTCTTGAGCGGCTGATCCAGTGAACACTGTAATGCAGACTATTTGTGTAGTAGTTTTTATGAGTGGTTACAGATGCTCACATCCTAAGGATCATGGATTGAAGCATTCTCTTCCAGTACTTGAATTTTTTCTACTACAAAAAACTTTATATGCAAAAAAAACCCTAGTCATGCATAGTTGGAATGTAAATTATTCAGTCATACATGTATATAATGTTATATTTATGATATTGAACCTGAAAATGTGTATTACATTAAAGAATATAAGAATCACAACAATTCCCACAATCTACTAATGTTTTTTCTTGTAAGGCCAACTATTTACACATAATATCCTTTTCTATATTAAGAAAATTAAACTATTATTACCCACTTGGTGCTGAG
The DNA here is from genome assembly GCA_019843965.1 of Rhynchomys soricoides. Lineage (NCBI taxonomy): Eukaryota > Metazoa > Chordata > Mammalia > Rodentia > Muridae > Rhynchomys > Rhynchomys soricoides. The sequence continues at coordinate 668,301 of JADRCH010007211.1, forward strand.
TAATCAAGCATAGAATTTAAGATAAATGAATTATCTTAAAATCATATACTTTAACCACACAACTCTGAATGGTGAGGTCTATTGTAAAATATTATAGAAATTGGGCCAAGAAAGGTAATACCCTTAGGCACTGCTTCTTAATCTTCCTAATGCTGTGACCCTTTAGTGTCATTCCTCATATTGTAGTGACCCACAACCATAACATTATTTTTGTTGTAACCTCATAACTGTAATTTTAATACTAGTATAAATTGTAATATAAGTTTCAATTTATGTCTGTGTTTTCCAACGGTCTTAGGTGACCCCTGTGAAAGGGTCATTTGACATCCCCCTTCATCCTCCACCCCACCTCCACCACCACAAAGGGGTCACAGCCTACAGGTTGAGAATCCCTGTCCTAAGGAAACAAAAAGCTAACACAAAATGCTTATAACTATTTCTGCCTTTAGAGGTGAGTTGTTACCTAGGAAATGACTAGGCTGTTGGTCATGTAAATACAAACTAATATACACTTAAATAGAGAAAAGTATACGAGAGGCAAAAAATAATCATAATAATAAAAAAAAACCCTGAACATTGGCAAAGACTATTCTCTACACCAACAGAGAACCAGACCTTACCTGGTACCCCTCAACCATGAATTTTTCTAGCTTGTCTTCATCTTCTTACACGTACAGAGAACAAGTCTTTAGGGGTCTCATCTCCTAAGCCTATCTACCCACAGTAAACACAGAAGGGGGATACTTAGCAATCCTTCTTATTTAAGTGGTTCTTTATCAAAGTCCAATATCCTTTCATAAAACTAGCCTCACCTTCTATCACAAGCAAGACACAATTTTAGGTTAAAAAGTGAACTACAAAGGCTCCAGTAGATTCTCAATCCTTGCCACAATCTTGCTTCCTCTTACCTAGTTCTAGTCCATCAAGGTTCTGAAAGAATTCTGTGAACTTGGAGAAGATGTCACTAGGTACGGATTTGCTCATTTCTTGACACCAAACCTTAGCCTTTATGCAAAGAAATGGAGATAATTCTCCTCCAGAATCCCATTTGGAGAAGGGATCTAGCTGTTGGACAGGAGGACAGTTTCTATGTGGGTGTCAATGCATACCAAAGGCTGCCCGTGAGATAGAGGATGGCTGGGGATGGTTCTCTGTTATGTAACTGCTGTCTGAAGACCCCATCATTTCAAGAAAACCACAGAACTCATGAAATGCTTGTGTCAAACAGACTTTAATAAAATTAACAAGCTGAACATGTTGGTGTTATGTTGGTAATCCCAGGAGACTAAGGCAGAAAGATTATAAATTCAAAGGCATCTTGAGGAACCTAACTAGATCCTGTCTCCAAATAATAACAGACCATGTTATGGGGATGGGGCAAGAACTGAGAAAGCCCAAAGGGATATGAAGTTTAACGGTAATGGAAATTGGGGAGTTGACACACAGAGTAAGCTGCTAGAAAGTCAAGTTTCAAGGCTACTTCTGAGATGCACTGAATGTCATCTTTCTGTTTCTATCAATTCAGTAAACAAGGTATCACTTATCTGGAGCCCTGCACCACCCTCTATGACTGGTTTTCTTTTCAAAACCTTTACTGTAGCAAGTATTGTCTTTCTTTTCCAAATTCTCAATTGTTCCTTCAATGCCAGTTCTTTTCTCTGAGTATACGAATCTATCTGAGTCAGCTGTATCTAAAAAGTATCCTTCATTGGAAAAAAAACCCAGGAAAACTGTCTTGGGAGATTCCTGTAATAATAAGGGAGGGGAGGGGAGGAGCAGGAAGGGGAACAGGAACAGTGAGAGGCAGATGAAAGAAGAAAGGGTGGCCCCTTACACTGTAGTTCCTTTTGTGTATACACACATGAACACACACATGAACGCACAAACACACACACACACACACACAGTTGGACACTTTCCAGGCAATTCCCTTGAGCTGTTTCTAATGAAAACACTTCCTTCCTAATGCTCCACTCCTTGCTCTCTGAATCACATCTCTGTGTTCCTTCCAATATACCTTTTGCTGTTCACGCTCCTCTTCATCAAATCCTGCCTGTAACATTAGCCACAGCACTTCCTATAGCTCACCCTCTCACTTTCACGGCAGCCCTTACTCGGGGACTTCATAAGCACATCTTTCTTTTACTCGGGAAACACTTTCACTTTCTCCTTCTATGCCGGTCATATTACCTTGTTAGAGATGCTGTGGGTGCCTCAAACAATCCCCCCAGACATACAGAGCAAAACCATTATTTCGCCAACAGTCTCTTACATACCACCACTATACATCACCCTATTTGTATGTGTTAGCTGGATACTAAAATATTATACTAAAATAGAGCTCTTGCATTCTTGCTATTCACAATAGCTATGAGCCAACAGCTTTAGAATGGGGAGCATCCCAGCTCATGTCACTGAATTAGAATCTATTTTCACAGCATTTTCTAAGTGGTCTGTAGGAACATTCAAGTTTAAGATGTCATCTGGCTCTCAGTTTTTCTCTCCTTGTCTCATTGCATCATGCCTGAGCATTATATGGCTCTTGCCATGTGCTCTTATATTTCTACCCCATGAGCCATCTTCTACCTCTTCTTTTTATCCTTTATTGTTGAGGGCAGTGTCTCATGTAGGTCCAGCCAGCTTTGACCATGTAATATAGTCATGAATGACAACAAACTCTAGTGTCTGCTTCCCTAATGCTGGGATTACAGGAGTATGCCACCGCACATGGTTTGTTCCGTTTATTCAGTTGCTACCATCTTATCAATGATGCCTTCTTCAGCCTTCATTCGTGTTCAGCTGTGCTAAATGCTTTTAGAGCTTTCCGGAGCTCAAACAACGGCTTATGTTTTGAGCATTCACAGCCACCTTTATCTCATTACCTGACTTGTGTAGCTTGCTTGCTTTTGTATTCGAATGCAACTCATTACGGTGGCTACTCTTTCATACTGACTCTTATTACCAACACCAAGAGCAGTGGCTGACACAAAAGAGCAACAAATCTATCCGAGCATAATAACTGACTAATAGCAAATAGTACAAATCATCTCATTTCACTGCTGATGAGAACCTTCAGCTTCAACACTCCCAAGGAAATAAAGAAAACAATAAGAACTTTCAAATCTCTTTACCATATGCTAACTTATGGGGTTATGGACTTAGGTGAATCTGTTTGCCTCCATGCAGTTTCCTAAGTTCAAAAGTTGTACCTTTCTCCAACATTTCCAGAGAATTAGAATCCAAATTGGAAAAGATATTTAAGGTTTAAGCCAACAGTCTAAACAGTCTAAAGATACTATTTGAAGTAAATCAGAGGCCTGCTACAGAGGAATATATAGGAACAAGGTAGTGTTTTCTGACCTTAAGAGTAATTAAAGAAGCTGAGTAAGTGTTGTTTCTGGATATGGGGCCCGGGCAAGGACTAAAACAAGTCTGAATTATCCTAGTAGTGTTGTGGTTTCCTGAACAGTTAACTGGTTAATGTTTCTGGAGTTGGCTTTCAATACTGATTCTAGCATTCAGTTTTGTTCTGATCTAATCCCCAGCCTGATCCTGAAAGCCCTGAGCAAACTGAGGAAGCCATGGTTGAAAACAAGAGGGATCAGCATCACTGTAAGCTTGTACAAATCTTTGCCACAATTCCTCCCGATTTTACTACAAATTGTTCTCTGGGTTCTTTAGTCCTCCCATCATGAAAAAACTCTCTAGGAGCTTGAAGCAATAACCGATCTACTTCCGGTCTCTATAGATTTCCTTAACCTGCAGTTTCATACTAGCAGAATAATATAATATGCTGGCACTGAAAGCCTTTTTTTTTTTTTTTACTTAGCTAATGATTGTAAGGTTCATCCATGTTGCAGTGTATATTAGCTCTTTATCTCTTTTTATGGCCAAGTAACATCTGGTTTGTTTCCAGTTCCAAGCTACTGTAAATAGTGCTGCTTTGAACAATCACACACAAGTCTTTCTGTAAACACATTTCCCCTTTGACTACATTGGAGTACAAGTTATTGGATGGTACAATAATTTTATATGTAATTTTTTGTACAACTACCAACCTGTTTTCCAAATTAGTTACAGCATTTTATCACAACAAGCAGAATCTAAGGATTCCAATTTCTCTATATTCTAACATTGTTTATTATCTAACTTTTGATTTTAACCACTCTAAAGAATGTGAAGGGTTTTCTTAGATTTTTATTTTCATTTTCCAGATGACTTAAGGGTATTTTTATGTGCTAACTGGACAGTTTATCTTCTTTGGTTGCTTTAGTTTCTGAACTATGAATCAAACTCAGATTTAATCTTGTCATAAACTCACCAGTCAGATCCGTACAGACTGATACACTATAGACTAAAACCTTATATTTATACATACTTGTCAATAAGCACTTATAATGGAAGGGGAAAGAGGGGGGAAGCAAAAACCAGAGAGGATTTCCATGATGGCAAAAAGCAGATTCAATTTTTTGGTTTCAATATTCCTGCCAAGAACAATTGATCAATATGTTCAAATGCATCAGAAACTGATCAAAGCAATGAATACCTCTGGGGTTTAACATATGAGAAAGAAGGAAGGTCCCTAAGGAAAATTCCAAAGCTGTTTCCCCTACAAAATATTTACTCAAATGAAAGTACATACTAAGAGAGTAAAAATTGGAACAAAAGTTTTAGCAGTCTCTCAAACCTGCTAGGTGTGTGAGTAAATATTGATATTCAGCCTCAAAATATCACAAGGTTCCTGGCGGCAACATAAAGGACATTAGGTTTAAATGTAACTGAAAAATGGGCAGAGCCCTCACAAACACTGAAGGGCAGATTTCAGTTGACTGAGGTTGAGATTCACCCAGGTTGATTGGTTACTTTGAGGCCTTGCCTTGATCAAAGTAAAATAACTTATTCAAGACTTCAAACCAAGAAGGATAAATACAATCCAATTTAAAAACATTATTTCCTTTATTCTTTCTATTATATTTTGGTTACAGCATTTCCCCCTTCCCTATCATTCTCACATACCCCTCAATACTCTCAAATCCATAGCCTCACTAATAGTTATTGCATATGTGTATGTGTGTGTGTGTGTGTGTGTGTGTGTGCGCGCGCGCAGGTGCACGTGGGCATGCGAGTATGCATGTGTATCCCTAAATGTAACCTGCTCACTCTGTATAGTGTTACTCATATGTCTGTTTTCAAAGCTGACCATTTGGTATTAGATATTCCTCCCTGTCTCAGCATGCCTTAATTACGTGTAATGCTTTGTGTTTATTTATTTTTTATGTATGTGTGAATGCCTGGTACCTGCAGAGTTCAGGAGAGGGCACTGGATCCCCTTGACCTGGAATTACAAATGGTTAAGAATTTGTTATGTGGGTGCTGGGACCCACATCTGGGTCTTCCCTAAAAGCACCAAATCACCAGAATACTTCTCCGGCTATAAAATCTAAATTTAAAAAGGCATAAAAGACTGAAGTTACTACACACACACACACACACACACACACACACACACCACTGGCAACTAAAAATGTGAAAATCAAATCAAATTGGTTAATCACCAGGAAATGAAGATTCAAACTATCAGACTCCTACATAATCACTAAATTATACAAAGAATAAAAGCATAACATTTGAAGCACAGGGGATGGGTCATCGTTGTGTTAAGCAAAGTAATGTAGACTCAGAAAGACAAATACCACATGATAACTGTCATGTGTACCTGTAACAATAAATGTTTACTAAACTCAAATTTAAAAGACAAACAGTTATCTTGTTGCCACTAGGAAGCTGCTGCAGGCATTTTCTGAGGCCTCTGCCATGGCAAATGCCAAACAGAAACTAACCCCTGCAGCAGCAAGGTCAACGGGCATTACTTCAGTGAAACGTGTTATACAGCTCTAAGCAGCACCAGGAGACACTCGGTCAAAACCTTCAACTCTCAGTGACAGACATTCCCTTTACCACAGTTCCTAAAATCCAAACTTCTACTTTAGTGAGCTGTTGGATTGCCAGAACAAGTATTCCGGCCCATCACTTACAACCCACATGATGTCAGCAGAGCTGCATACTCTACATTCCCTGGAGATACTGAATCATTTCGCTCTTTTCCTCCTCAGACATACTTCATTTTCCTGACTTCCATAACACTGCCCCCTGATAGACTTTTTGTACTAAAAAATATTGTACTTATTTCATGCCAAAGACATGTTATGAGAAATGTGCAGGGGCTAATCACTTAATTCGATCACTACTATACTATGACTATTAAGTAGATAGTGTTATCACCCTCATATACCAATGTTCAATAACCTCCGCGGTACCACGAAGCTCAGTGAACGGTAGTGCATATTGAAAGCTAAGCAGTCTCATTCTAGAAGTTTGATCTCAACCGGTAGGCTTTTCCACCTAAACACATATATCTAGGTCTATTTCTCACTTTCTCCTTCTTGTTCTTAGAACTACCTGGAGCCCCGCTGGGACCAGAGAATCTTCCCAGACTCTTGTCAAGTAGATCACACTTATCCCACTGAGCCCACATTTCCCATATTTAAAGACCTTCTGAAATTATACTGCCTATGCCCACCAACTGGATAAGCCTTACGTCAGTCACTAAGGATCCCTTCTAGGGATCACGCCTGAGGATACAGGCAATGCTCAGAAGTAGGGCAGGGACATACTCCTCTATCTGCCCTACCGACTTGTCCCCCTCCTTTCTTATCATCCAGTCTCAGGCAGAGAGAAGCAGCATCAGTGAGTTTAGCTGAACAAGAAAAGGCCGGCTTTGATAGTCAGATGAAGGAGGAAGTTCCTGCATTCCCGCCTGGGGCTCTCGAATATGCTGTTCAGGGCCATTCAGGATGCCATGCAGAGGTTCTCCATTCAGCTGCATATTCACAGCTAGGTCAAGGCATGACAAACCCTCATGAATGCAGTGTTTCATGGACAGTGAACTTTATAAACAATCAGCTATGGCCACTGGACCCTCTGTGGCTAAAATAAGCTATTGCATTTTCTCTTTGCTAACAAGACAGACATTCTAACCTCTATTAATCATCTCAGTGGCAATGTTTCTCAGCAACCAACCCTCCCCCACCTCTTTAACCTTTTTTTTGTTTTCAAATGCATTATTCTGTGCTCACTATGGTAAAAAAGAGAGCTTTTGTTCACTGAAAATTTCCATAGCCACAGCCTTCAACTAGCTCTTATTTTATCATTCTACCAATACCTGGTGTTTTAGATAAAAAGACATATGCTAAATTGATTTACCCGATAGATTATTAGTGGACAAAGATCTTGTATTATTTGCTGACATCTGGCATATAGTATATTAAAAACTTTGTATGGCTATAATGAAGTACCTGAAACTTTAAAAGACAAAAGATTTATTTTGGAGCCTGTTTCAAGGTAATACATCACAGCTGGGAATATGTGGTAAAAAAAGACAACTTTCCTCGTGGAGTCAGAAAGCAAAGACAGGGGTGAGGACCAAGGATCCAGTATCTCATCCAAGGGCATTCACCCATGATGTAAATTGGGAGACTGGGCAAAGTGGAATATAACTTTCCTAAAAATGCCACAATACCTAAACTGTACCCAAACACAATATCCAAACTAGTTGTAGGCACTCAATAATTATGAGTTAGTAAGAAAGATTTATTATGAAACCAATAAATACTATAGGTAAAACAAAAGTAATCCTCTTCATTTACTAGGCCATCATCAATGTATGGATATATACACAGAAATGTTTCCTCTAATTAAGGTTAATATCTGAATCCTGTTCTATATGTACAATATGACACAAAAAATGTTCAGAAGTAGATAGTAACTCCACGTCTGGAACTGCAACTCAAAGGAAATTAAGTTGCAGCAAAAGCAACGTATACATGGAAATACAAGGATTGAATCTTTAAACCATCTTTCTCAGTCTCCCACATGATAATTAACTGAAGAACCAACCTCAATTAGAAAAAGCCACTAACATCAATGACTCCTCTCCATCCAAAAACATCTCCATGAGGGCTGCCCTGGATCTCTTTCTCAGCACTACCAAAATGTATTGCCACGTGAGTCAGTTTAACTCTTTCTATATATTGACCTTATTTCTTTATGAATATATAGCCATCAGTCAACTTTTCATTTTCTCACTTAACACACAGAGTGACTACAGAAAACAGAAAATGAGAGGTGAATAACCACACATGCAATTCACCTTCAAAGAAAACCATAATATATATAAGTACTCATTATCAAGCAAGGGACCGTAAGAGATGTGCTCTGGGCATTAAAAGGATGCTTGGAGCAATGGAGGAGGAGTGTGTTGTTATGTACAGATTTTTTCCCTCAAACTCAAGTTCCCATATTAGGATAGCAATTCTAACATAATGTATCATAAAAGTTATTTCAACATACAAAAGTATGTTGAAAACACCAACAAAATTGATAAACACCTATAAAGATTGATCAGCAAAGGACACCCATGAAATATCACCATAAGAAAGAATAACATCATTATAGTCAGAAAGATATTGCGTGTATAAGGGGACTGACTGTAATAGTGACTTTTCTATTTCTGTGGTGCAACATCATGAGAAAGGCAACCTACAGAAGAATTATTTTGCCTTACAGTTCCAGAGGGATAAAAATTCATCAGGGAAGAAGGACTGTAGGAGCCAGAGGAGTCGAGGACACCAGGAGAACACAGCCTAAAGAATCAAGTAAGCAGGGCTCATGGGAACTCACAGAGACTGAAGTGACAAACACAGGCCTTGTATGGGTGTGAGCTAGGTTCTCTGAATATAATTTATGGTGTTTTTGTGGGACTCCCAAGAATGGCCATGGGGCTGTCTCTGACTCTTTTGCCTGAGCTTGGGACCCTTTTCCTCCTACTGAGTTGCCTTGTCCAGCCTTGCTATGAGAGTCTGCACCTAGTCTTATTGCATCTTATTATGCCATGTTCAGTTGATATCAATTGGGAGGCCTGCACTTTCTGATGGGAAACAGAGGAGGAGTGAATCTGGAGGAGAGGGGAGTGGGGGGGTTGGGAGGAGTGGAAGGAGGGTAGGCTGCAGTCGAGATATATTGTATAAGAGAAGAATAAAGAAAAAGAAAGAGAAAGAAAAAGGTCAATCATGGCAGATAAGCACAATAGCAGCAGGAATGGTGGTCAGAGCAGAAAGTGGAGTAATCACATCTCCCAATACAAGCACAAAGCAGAGAGCTGTATAGCCTCCAAGCCTGATCACACTGATATACTTCCTCCAGCAAGATTACTCTACCTTAACATCCCCAAATAGTGCAAGCAACTAAGAAACAATATTCTAATGTTGTCAGAATCTCTCCCTTAATTCTTTACCATTCCTGCCAATTATATGCCGATATGTGCAGTTTGCAGATTACAAAATGATCTATGACATTAGTGTGGCAGCACAACTATTTGGTAGAAAGGAAGGCCACCTCAGACTAAGCTATTGATCTTAGATCCAAAGGATTTCAGCAAAGTAGCAGCTGATATTGTGAAGAAGAGGCTGCTCCACATGCAAACACACCTCCTGAATCTATCATTATTATTACACCACATCAAACAGAACCCTCTAAGCAAGAATGCTAACCCTGTACTCTCTGTCTAGGCATCTACAAGTCCCAAATATCCAAATGCAAAGTCGCATGTTTCTTGGCATCCTAGGTTTCTCAATAACCTCCTATATATTTTAATAGAAATTCAATTCTGAGACTCTTCAGGTTAGAAAGAAAAAGGAAACACATACACACACACACACACACACACACATGAGAAAGAAACAGAGAAAATAAGTTAAACAGGAAGAAAAATGTAAAGCAAACATTTGCAATATTTAAGTCATTTTTTATAACCTATTATCTACCTTAAGCTTTAAGATGGTTTGTATTAACTGTCACCTTGTAGAATCCAGAGTCATGTGGGGGATGGGCATTTGGCCATGTCTGGGCTTGGGAGAGTACTCTGATCATGTCAATGGACGTGGGGAGATTCATATACTGCAAGTGGAACTCTCCTCCAGCTAGAATGAAGGATTATATAAATGGAGAAAGGAAACAGAGTTGTAACCTGCAGCATTCATTGATTGCTCTCTGTTTCTTGACTGGATATAGTGTGCCAGTTGCTTCAACTTGCTGCTGTCTTGACTTTCCTACCATGGAGGGTTATACACTTGAACTGTGAGCTCTAATTAAACCCTTTCTCCCTAAGTTGTTTTTGTAAATGTTCTGAGAAACCAAGACAAGGTTCTAACCTTTTAAGGAAACAACCATCATCACTTTTGCTCTATCACAACTTGTGCCAAGGAAGTAACAGAAATCAAGAAAAAATGATAATGTTGTAGTCATAGAACAGAAGTCATCACTTCAGAGCTCAGAATGTGACAAAGTTCAAGCACTTACAAAGCCAGCATATATACTACTCGGGCATACAGTGTCTCTAACAGTACATTCTCACATCCTTCAGAGTGATAAATACTAAAACCATGACAAGGAAAGCTCGCAGAAATTCCCCTCACAGAAATGTTATTTCCAAAAAGGGAAAACAGACATGTAGCTAAAGCAAACCCGTCTCGTGAAGATTGATTAATCGGACGAAGAGGTAGGTACTTATATTATTTTCTGACCCTATTTAATAATACATTACTGAGGTTTTGAATTAAAGTCCAAAAGGGTACCTGTAATTAGTAAGTGAATCGACACTATAACATCAGTGTATTTTTATCAGCAAGGCCTCCAAGAAACAAAGCAAAACAAAACAAACAGAAAATGGGGCGTTGTAGGTTGAGATTGTAATCCCAGGATTCTGAAACACAGAGGCAGGAGACTTGTGGGGAGTTCTGGGCCAGACTGGACTACAAAGTAAGACCTTGTCTCTAAAAACTTCCAATTTTTTTTTAAAAAATGAAACAGCAAAAACAGACAAGTAGATTATCTTCTCACAGTAACTTTATGGCTAAGTTAAGAAACTGGAAAAATGCTCAATCTAAGCACAGTTACGTGAGCTCACAACTAGTTAAACAATGTTTTTCAGGCTAATAGTTTTTAAAGTTGCAGGGCTTTCCACATTGCCCCTTCACAATATCAAAGATGTCAACTTCTGGATGAAGACAGACTGATAGCTGGGATAAAACGTGGAAATTATCCCAAAAAAACAAACTTAGAAGACCTAAGAATGTCATGATTCAAACTTTTATTTCAGCAATATGTTACCTTGAGAATAAATCCAAGAAAAGGAAATATAGCAAGAACAATATCAAGCCTTTCATTTAAATATTTAAAATTATGCTATGAGCATAACTACTTTGGAAAGCAGTGAGAAAGTCACTCAGAAAATGAAAAGAAAACTTGTGGCTGAGCCAGCAAGCCCTACTCCTGGTTACATACCCAGAGGAACTAAGAGCCGTATGTTAAGTAGTATCTGCTCACCCTGGCTTAAGGCAGCATGATTCAAAAGAGCCAAAGGAGGGGAGCAGGGAGAAAGGACATAAATGTCTGCTAACCGATGAATATACATATCTATGAATGTATGCATAAAATGGAATTCTATCCAGCTATAGAAAGGATTAAGTTCTGTCATTTATGACAACAGATGAAACTTTAGGTAGTTATATCAGATGACGAAGCCTTTACGCTCAAAGGAAACTACTGGATGACCTCATTCATATGGGAGACAGTGGACTGTGGGGAATGATGGGGCATGGCAGTGGGCTCACTGGGGATGGATGCGGCAACGGACGAGCACTGAGTTATAATCAGATAGTCCTAGTACATTAGGGCATGCTCTTACACAGCACAGTAATTATAGATGATGATGATATACAATCTCCTAAAATAAAAGAGATTGTGTTGACTTGTTTGATTATTGTGGCTGGTACCAGGAGAAGTCAGAAGAGGGGGTGGGATCACCTAGAACTGGAGTCACAGGTGGTTGTAAGACAAGATGGGGATGCCTGGAATCAAACCTAGGTCCTCTGCAAGAGCAAGTGTTCTTAACCACTCCAGGCGGTCATTTGAAGAAGCTTTGATAGTTAAGATGACATTAGAGAATCGCTAAAGCAATTAACATATAACAGGACATATTGCACTCAGTAATTTTAAGAAAGTGTACAAAGTTGGAAACAATTTTGCCCATCATGTGTACATGTGATGGTTGTGTTGAAATATTGGGGTGGTTTTAATCGAAGGCCTTGTATAGATCAATGAAACTAAAACAATAGAAAAATGAGATAAAAAAAAAAGATTGAATGGAAAGGGAGACAGGTTAATTGTTTGTGGATATATAGAGATAGCATTGTTTGGGTGGAAAACACAGGCTACCAATTAGAGAAGGCTGGTTTCTGGGCCTTTTCAGTGAAAACATTCCACTGAATGTAGTGCTAACTCAGCAGGCATATTACCATGGGAGGCATTTATGGCTGCCTCACTATCTCCTCTCAGTCAGGCTCTGTGGAAACATGATCTATAGCAACTGACAGAATCCTTGGCTTATGGCTAGACCAAAAAGACTTTGCAGGTTTCTATTCTTGAACTGTTTCAGAGCCTTGGATCACCAGAGTAGCCTACTGGGGAAGCAGAACCCATACAGAAGAGGGTAGTTTCCGATACAGCCATGATAAATCAGACATCCTCCACCATCCAGCTCTAGGAGCTCACCTTCCCACCTCCATCTATAGACTTTACACTTAGTGTAAAGGTGCAACACATACACATACTTAACAGAACACACTCTCACTCTGTCAGCATTTCAACATAGTTTAGACATTTTAAGACGTTTGCAAGACAGTTATGTATGTGTGTGCATATGATTAAGCATGTAAAAACCTGAGACTGACGCTATAACTGAAATGTGTAAGCTTAGCTCAGGCAAAGGGCTACATATACACACAAAAGGCTGTCCTCTAACTCATCCTCCTAATTTGTCTCTAAGAACAGAGAAATTGAAGCTATTACATTTAGATTAATTCATAAAATGCAGTCAATTCTGAAAACAAGCAACATAATAAAGTTGTGTTTGTTTGTGTGTGTCCCCAGAAGCTACAGAATGTGTTTGGCTAATGCAGAGCTCTAGAGTATGACCTGATCATATAGATGGATTTGTCAAGTCACCAAAGTTCAATAACTGTATTGGAAAGCAAGACCTATGTGTCCTAGTTTATTCATCTTTCATACAAATGTAGTGGAGATGACACAGTGGGAGGAAACTATTAATAATTATTTCCAACAAACACTTCTAAAAATCACTAATTCAAGGACCCTATACTAGCCAGCCTCTACCCATCCATCCAATGCACTTGTGAAAGAACAACTGCAACTGTGCTCTGGTTAATGCTTATTAAACTCGCCAGTAAAATAAATCCTTTATTGCCCCCCCCCATACAGCTTAGTGCAAAACTTCATTCACTCTCCTAAAACCTAAAGCAGCATTCACTTATTCATAGACTATGAAAATCTTACAAAATTTGCCCCTGGATGAAATGACTTTCCTTTTCCACAGTTGTACTTGCCACGGCTCAAGTTATCATCTCTATTCAGAGGACTACTCTTAATTACCACAGCTTAAGGCAAAAAGTTCATTTGGGAGGCATGCCAAGAAAGCAGAATGAAGTTGGGGGAGGCAGAAGAGGGAAAGACACAAGACCAACAGAAGCATCGTTGAGCTGGTTACTACCCTAGGATACTGCATGCTATTCATGTCTACTGGGGATCCACAGAGATTCATCTAGACTGGATCCTACTTATCCACTTGGAGGATACAGTCTGAAGCTTTGCCTATTATTAACTGCCACCTCCCTTAGCTTTGAACTGATCCAATGAATGTTATCTTCCACACACCACCCAGCAGTACCCATGCTACATTCTCTGGCACAGGTAAAAGCCCTAAGAAAGAAAACCCTGCAGTGTGTGCTAGGGTATGTGCTCATAGTAGGGTGTCGGCAATTGCACTGAATCTTTTACCACAGCTACAAGGATATGTGGCTCAGGGTATCCAAGAATCTGCCACACTTCCCATTTTATCACTCCAGTCTATACATCCATTCAAACGCTATACAGAATTCTCATAATCCCTAGGATGCCTCACAAACACCACCATCTAAAAATGGCCATAATATGAGAGAAGGCAGAAGCACATCGATAGATTTAAAGTCTGTGACAACATTTGATGATGGCATCACCACACAGTTTTCTGAGCTGTGGTGAGCTTTTGTCAAAAGATGGGGCTAGAATGGCCCTGGCCAAGCTCGAAAACCCAAGTATCATTAACATTTGTACTGCCTCTATCAAAAGTAAGAGGTTATGTGCTGCCACCTCTGAATTCTGGGGCAAGGCATCTCCTGTGATTGTCTAAGGCCCTGCTGCTTAGCAGCTCTGGGCTATATGCTGTCAGGTCACTGATATAAACAAGGAACACAATGGATATTCAGGTTTCAATAGTTTTCCCTTCAACAATATAATAAAAAATTATTATTAATTATACATTTATTTTAGTATTTCTGGTCAACATTCTCCTACTGAACTAGCTATATCTGCCATTTCTCTCATAAATAGATAACTAGCATATATACAGGTAACATAATTCTACCTTTTCTAAAAAAGCGCCTTTTAAACACTTTGCATCACAGGAAAAGATGACCATAGAATTACATAATATAGACGCACATAGAAGGCATATCTTGTTGACAAGTACACATTATGCAAAGTGAAAGCCTGCCCTAGAATTTTCTTCTTGACTTGTACAGACGAATCCAAGCGCCAATAGGATAGTTGTATTTACTATTTTTATGTCTTTATGCTAAATTTGTTTCTGTTTGATTTGTGGGGGACTGCTTTTTTAAAGGCATTCTTACATAACTCATGCTGGTCTCAAACTCACTATGTAGCTATGGACAAAGTCCTTGATCCTCCTGCCTCCAACTCCCAAGTGCTGGGATTACAGACATACACTACCATGGCTATTAAATGATTTCCTATGACTGGTAGAAAGAGGTAAGGATTTGACTCTAGGATTTGGGCATTTTTCTAATTGTAGCCATAGTTTACATAGAATAGAGTCATCAGGTGAAAGCCAACAGAGAATCTGGTCTGACGGGGTTTTTTATTCATTAGTGGATCAGTTAATACATTTAAATTTCAATCTACTGAAAATTTCATGGCATACAAGAGAACAGCTGATTAAGATCTTGACTAGTGAGGTCTCTGATTTTAAAAATATTCAACAAATAGGACTAGATTTGCAAGTTTAATGTAAATAAGCACGTATTCTCTAATTTGCCGTTATACATAATACAAACATACATTTTAAGTTTCTTAGAAATGATTTCCTACAAACATACATATTCATGACCAAATGAGCTAGAATTACTCATAACAAATATTTAAGATTATAAAAAGCCTACATTTATGTTGAAAGAAAAGGAATCATTGTTCTGTTGAATTATGATAAGATATTGTAGTCTGTTATTTTGGTCAGTATTTCTGAGGTTTTTAGAAAACTAAAGATCAAATATTCAGTGTATTTTTGAAGATAATCTCCAAATAAGATAGGATACTGCGAATGGACTGGTAAACCTAATGCCCACACTACAAAATGGTTCTAGCTTTGGGTCTGTAAATGACTATGATCGTTTCTGCCACAAGTGGTGTAGAAATGCACTAGGTGTGCCCCAGAGACCGACCAAGTCTGCTGAGAGGACAGGGGCTCACCGTTATCCATCACGCTTCTTTTCCTCAGGAACCATGAGAAGCTTCTTAAAAGTTATGTGAATGAAATTATAAAAGGAATCTCAAGATAATAAGGCTTATTATTTTTTGAGACAGTCTCACAGCATAGCTCAGGCTGACCTGGACTTCTGTATTCCAGAAATTGTGGCAATTCTCCTGTTTCATTCAGCCTCCTAAGTGCTAGGAAGATCTCTTACGGGCAGAGAAGATTAATGTGTCTGCCCTAAAGTACAGTGATTTGCTGCTCTACAATGGGAAAAGGGAAGAATGGCAAATGACAAATCTGACCATTACAAAAAACTGTAAAAGGTCTACGGAAAAAGAATCCAAATGAGGAACACAAACAGGCACTAAAATTTTGCTAAGCCTGTTTTAGTGTGTCTGTGTGTGTAAACAAAAGAATGAAGAGTTATTTGTGGTACCACAGGGTAACCCACCAGTGTCTAAACTGCTGAGATAACTGACTTCCCCCTCCCGAGCAACAGTTAACTGCCAGTATTTCCTCAGGGAGGGGGAGGATCTTTCATCTTGCTGAACTGCCTATAAGACCTCAGGGAGGGGTCAGGCCTCTTGCTCCCTCCATGAAGAGATGGTGATAGCCTAATCTTGTACAGTTCTTGTGCCACAGCTGCTAAGAGTTTAAAACCTCAATACTCCCTTACTTTTGTTTGGTTTATTAGTAAGACAAGTCAAAAGACACATTTGGTTATTTTATCAAAACAAACCTTAAAACTGGTTTTCTCTCTGTGAAAATGACAGTTTCGGGGTTAGTAATCTGCTCTTATCATGACGTGCTAAAACATTATTTATATTGCTTTTCTATGATACAAAGTTAAAAATTCATGTTATCTTTCATGGTTAAACTTGTCTAAGATTTCCAAAGAAACCTTGGGAAAAAAACATTTGTTCGTTCAACTTGTGAGAGGCAGTGTTAGAAAATTAAGTTTGCTACATCGCTATTGACGAGGCGCAGGGGGGAAATCAAAGTAAAAGAGGTGCTCCGCCTTACCTATATTAATTTTAGTAGAGGAAACCATGTTAATGTAAGTATGGTTAAGATTCGTATGTGCAGGTTCTCCATCTACAGTTCAACCAACTGCAGACTGAAAATGTTACAAAAATGGGTTTGTACTGAAGAAGTAAAATTCTTTACCATCCTTCCTAAACAATCAAGAATAAAAGCTATTTACATTCCAGTTACATTGTGTTGTTTATAAGTGACCTAGAGATGGCATGAATTATAGGAAAGAGCCAAGTGTCGTGGTACATGCCTGTAGTCTCAGATACTTAGGAAGCCGATGTAGGAGAATCCCTTTGAGCTCCCAAATATGAGATCAGCCTAGGCAATATAGCAAATTCCTGTTCAAATGAGATATTGAGACAAAATATAGGGGAATGGGTATGTATTATAAGTAAACATAACACTACTCTATGTAATGGACTTAAGCACTCATCAAATCTTCATATCTACAAGGGTCCAGGAACCAATATTGGATACTGGGAGACAGAAATATTATATTTTACAAGTTCTAGGTTGTATAGGAAATTTCTAGAACCCTACTTTTAATTATCTGGGTCCTGTTGGTGCCTTCCCTCATGATATGAAGTAATAAAATTATTGTGTTACTAGTTGTTATTTCAGTAAATTAAAAAAAAAAGACTTTGAATTGTCCCTTTTACATTTTTGTTAGGTATCTTATAACAGTAATCTTCGAATGAGGATGCATACTGCACCTTTCTATGTAGCTTTATTAATGCATACACACCTGCAACTTTGAAATGGGCTTAGTCATTATTAGAGTTATTTTGGCCAAAATAATCTTTTTATATTAGTTTTATTATCTTATTTTGCATATCAATTGTCTGTTCCTCCGAGTAGTATATACAGTTATATTATGCACTCTCACGTGTGAAAATTTATTGGACGTCACCAGTGAACTACAAGGACTTAAGTTTCAGTCTTCTCTGGCTAATTTTTTTATCTATAATGAACCAACAAGTGTTTCAGAGTTCAGTGAAAATGGACTTCAGTGACTTTAGAGAATAGGATCTCAGGCACAGGCTCCTTGTGTCATAATGTAACTGCTTTTCAGACCATGTAAGTGGCCAGTTTAAGAACAGGGCCTGGAGAGATGACTCTGAGCACTTCCAGAGGATCAGGTTCAATCCCCAACACTCACACAGCAGCTTACAACCAGCTGTTAACTCCAATCCCAGAGGCTATGACACTCCTTTCCCACCTCCAGGAGTAACGTACACACGAGGTACACAGACATACATGTAGCCAAACCACTCATACACATGAAATAAAATGCCTTTTAAATTACAGAGCACCTTAATATTGGAAAGTTAGCATCATTTCTAGCAGAACAAGATTTTGGTTAACAAAGCCTAAGTAAAGTCTTGGTTTCCTAACCTGTATGGCCTACCCCAGGTGAGATATAAGTGGTTGTTCTTGCAAGTGAGTTGAGTACTTTTCTAGGACAGGAGAGGTGGTGGTCATAGCTGATAATCCCAGCACCCAACAGTAACCTGAGCATCAGGCAGAGCTAACTGCTCTTTAGGAAAGTAGACTGAGCATGTGCAGACAGGGAAGGAGAAAGATGCAGCGATTTATAGAAAATCAAAGATGGGGCATGGGTTCTTACCTTCCAAGCTGTACATATAAAAATGTCACTGTTCAGAGGAAACAGAGATCAAGATCACATGAAAAGAAAGTGGTACTCTAGGACCCGAAAGGAAAGTGTTCTGATTCTGTTGTGAAAGCTGACTGGACAGCCTCTGAGAAGTTCTAAAAGGCCAGCAGCAGCAGAGGCCTAGGAGCTGATGAAAAGTGAACACTTCAAATGCGGCCATTTAGAGGCAGGGGCCCCAGTGCTAAGTGCGAGCAGCTCCTGAGTGTTAGTTATCCCGTGTATGTTCCGTGAAACATTAGGGGCAGAGTATTTACATACTATATGAAAACTCTCCTAAACACAGGCTCAGCCTTTGACGACAGGTTGCTCTCCTCTACGACATACACTATCACCAAAAAGCCAGAGCTTCCTTCTGAGAATGGCACTGACAATGATGTCCATAACTGGAGATGTTCATACATAAGTTGGTTCATGCTCTGTAACTATTTAGACTTGCTTGAATTGCATGGCAGTTAGACAGTACTGTTTCTATACTACTGTGTGCCCAAGACAGATGGCACATTCTAGCACTCGAAAGACAGAGGCAGTCAGATCTCTGTGCGTTCAAGGTCAGCCTGGTCTATGGAGTAAGTCCCAGAACAGCCAGGACTGTGTTGAGAGACCTTGTTTCTTTCTTTCTTTTCTTTTCTTTTCTTTTCTTTTCTTTTTTTTTTTTTTTTTGGTTTTTTGAGACAGGGTTTCTCTGTGTAGCCCTGGCTGTCCTGGAACTCACTCTGTAGACCAGGCTGGCCTCGAACACAGAAATCCGCCTGCCCCTGCCTCCCGAGTGCTGGGACTAAAGGCATGCGCCACCACCGCCCAGCTGAGAGACACTGTTTCAAAAAATAAGAAGAGGAAGAGGAGAAGGAAGAGGAGGAGGAGGAAAGAAAAAAGAAAAGACTATAGAAGCATATATTCTACACAGCAGCATAGCACTATAGACCTACTAATCCTGTGCAGATCCTTTTAGAATGAGGCAGAAATTTTAAAAATTCAAAAGGGAAACCACCTATATTTTCTATTTTGCATATTTTTATTATTGTTCCTTAATCTTTTTTTACAGTCCAGTCGTTGTCCCCCACCCGTACTGCTCTCTGACAGTTCCTCATCCCATTCCTCCTCCTCTGTCTCTAAGTGGATGTCCCTACCACCCCCCTCCTCTACCCCACCAGACCTCCCCATTCCCTGGGGCTCCAAGTCCCTCAACGGTTAGGCAAGTCTTCTCTCAGAGGCCAGACCAGGCATTCCTCTACTGTATAGGAGTCGGGGGCCTTGGACCATCTAGGATACACTGCCTGGTTGGTGGTTCAGTGTCTGAGAGACCTTGGGGTTCCAGGTTAGTTGAGACTGCTGGTCTTCCCATGGGGTTGTCCTCCTCCTCAGCTTCTTCCAGCTTTTCCCTTTACTTCTGGTTTCACTGCCATTGCTCAGTGCTCTGGGAAGGCTCCTGACCTTGAACCTCACACCAACATTGTGCCACACATGGTCTCCCCCACCCCACTGCCATCATCTTTTAACCTGAGACCTAGCCACCAAGGAAGCCTTTCCTACCTCTGCCCTCTACCTTAGCCAAATCGTCCCACTCCACTGGGGTCAACAGTACTTACACCTCACTACCTCCTCCCACCGAGACCACTGCCCACATGGTCTCTCTTAGAAATTTCCCCCAGAAATCAAGTTCCCCACGTTAAGCACAGCTTCAAACCCACCATCACCCTCCCAGGTGGTTCATGGCCACCTCTAGCTCAAAATGAAAATAAAGGAGTCAGGAACACAGGCTTCTGTTTTGATGCTTTAATAGCATGCTTGACTAGCTTCCCCAGCTAGTAGGACATGGGGATTGTCGAGGCTGAAGGTGTGGTGGACCTCCAGAGTCTCGAGACCCAGGCACCATCAGTTCTCATCAAGCTCTGATGGTTCAATTACAGATGCGATGTCTTGGTTGAAGAGCTGGTGGAGCTGGTCGTTGGTCTGTACCACCTGGCACACATGCTCTCGAGTTATGCGCTTCCTGCCACTAGTATGGGCCACCTCTCCAGCCAGTTCAAGGATGTTGGATGTTAGATACTCGAGCACACCGGCAAGGAATACAGGTGCGGAAGAGCTCAGGCGCCGAGAATAGTTTCCCTCTCGTAGGAAGTGGTCCACACGACTAACGGGAAACTGAAGCTCAGCTCTTGTGGAGCGGGATACATTTCGTCTTCGTCTCTTCCCGGCCATGGTGCCTATGTGATGGTTTTGGCTCAGCTGCACTTCTCTGCTGCCCTGAGTCTCTCCAAATAACCAACCTGCTCACCCACCAGTGTACTTATCCTTGAGAGGGCTCTGTTACAACATCCTTTATGATGTCGCTGGTAGCCACTGAACTCTGACGTTCAGTGCAGAAATGCCCATATTAGGAAACAGCTCACTTTCCTGAACATATCTTTTTTATCTTTTCTCATTTTCATGTGTGTGAGTGCAAGTTCGCATATTCTCATGTGTGGACATACACATAAAGGCCTGACGTTGATATCTAGACTACCCTTGATCACTCTTCTATCTTATTTACTAAGATGAGCTCTCTCAATCTAAGTCAGCGGTCACCAATACAGGAAGTCTTACTAGCCATCTTGCTTTGGAGACTCTGTCTTGACCTCCCCCAACTAGAATTACAGGCAGGCCACCAAGGCCACCTGATTACATCCCCCTCTTATGGGAACTGCTGACTTGTATAAATCTCACAAGAGCTATGTGTTCATGGTTTCTTCTTAACATGATGAAATTTTTCTAGATCTTAGAATTTAATGTGAGGTAAGTTATCATGGCACAACATTGTAAATATATTAAAGCTATTGAATTTGTTCTATAAATTAGACTACATTTAAAGAAAGAAAGAAAGAAAGAAAGAAAGAAAGAAAGAAAGAAGGAAGGAAGGAAGGAGAAAAAATAACCTTCCAGTTATCATGTAACTGGCTCCCATGATTCTTAAGTCAAGGTCACAAAAGATGACAGTTTCACAGTTGGAAGCAGTACCACACTACAGGGAAATCTAAACTCTTTCCCCATGGAACAGGTGAGAGTCCAAAAACATATCAGCAAATCAGTCTTCAATGACTTAAAGCTCCCACATATTTGAGCCCTAGTTATTGTGAACCTAAAATCCTAGAATAAGTGAACTTTTCCTTTTGAGCTCTGGCCAAAATACAGATTTATAAGCCCCCTCCCCTCCAAAAAGTGTTACTATCTTAACACAGTAGGATTTTAGGTTAGCAAACGGAGCATAGACTCAGAACAAATGAACATATAAACTGATTTTACCTGAATAAAAATTGTTTTGCTTCTCAGTTTGAACCCTAAATGTAAGCAGAATTTTTTAACAACAACAAAAAAAAAGCATGCATACATACATCTTCCAGTAGTGATGTTCTGCTCCAAGACAGTTATATACAGTTGTAGAGTCAGTTGTGGGGCAGAGCCTAGGAAAGCCTGTATCACTGATGCCCGACTGAATGCAGAACGGTGGGTAAACAGCTTGCCTTCTGCCTGACCAACCTCTTTCTCGACCTCCTCTGAAAGACCATCTTTTGGCATCTGTCGTTTCTTAGTGATGCTCACATAAGGTTCTTCGTTCTGGTTGGACTGACAGTAGATGCAAAAGACTTCACAACACCTAGAAACAAATCAATGAGTCAGAGACATTAATGACTGGCAGGATTCTGTCCTTTCTGTCATCCTGCTTTCACTTAGCCTGATTCTCAAACCCTTGCCTGGCTATTATCACTCTCTCCAAATCATTCACTCTCAGGATCAGTTCTAAGGAGCTGATTTTCTGCAAGCCATCCAGTACACCAATAAGAATTGAGAATGAAGTAAAGGTGACATTGAAAGCTACCAAAGCTAAGAAAACTAGAGAGTGGGAAGTACTTCACACTCTAGGGATCCTCAAAAATGCTTGGCTTTCTTCCCCAAACTGTTCAACTGTGGGCAAAGCACTTACCTGAACTTTCCCCCTCAATTATAAAATAGAAACAATACTTTGTCATCCTGCTGTGAAAGAGGACTAACAGGATATATATGCAGGCTCAGCACTTTCTAGAGGCTGGAGTCTAGAGGCTGGGCCAGAGTTATTGTCAAGAGTTCAAGGCCAGCATGGGCTACATAATAAGCTGCAGATGAGCTACAGATGAGCCTGGGCTATAGTAAGGGGCTGGAGAGGGTAGGAGTCATGAAGATGAATAAAGTTAAATAACAAGCACAGAGTTGCTTGTCCTTTAGAATTTCGCTGGAAGACCACAACATACTACCTATTTCTTTGCCCTAATAAGCCCATATAGGCCACAGCTAAATTCCAACTCGCCCAAGGTTTGGCAAATATCTTATTTAAGGAATCCCAAACCTGCTCTAGAGACAGATCCTTCACTAGTGACTAAAAATTTCCTCTCTAGATAATAGATATTGATGGAAAGAAAAAGTACTGATGCCTACACAAATGAGAGAGAGAGAGAGAGAGAGAGAGAGAGAGAGAGAGAGAGAGAAGAGAGAGGAGAGAGAGGTGTAAATGGGGAGAGGAAGAGACAGACTGAGATTGAGTTGATGCACAGAGATATGGAAAGATATATGAAGCAAAATGTTAATTATAGAATTTAGTTTGTGGGTCACTGAGTGCGTAAGTCAGTAAGATTTTCTTCCGTGTGTTCAAAAACTTACATAATGAAGTGCTGGGAAAAACAGATTTTTCCTAACAGCTAGAAGAATGTTCATGGCCTTGGGTTTTAACCCTGAAAGACTTTTATGCCCCGAAACAGACACTTTCATAACAATCTTACAATGCTGCTAGATTTTTATGGCTTCATCAGCTTTATTGAATGTTGTTAACTTTAGATTATCTCCTGGAGGTATCTATGACAACCTAAGTACATTTGAAATAGTAAAGCCCTTGATGCACAAAAAGAAATATAAGAACCTTTCTGGTAAGCACAAAGGACAAATTTCACAATTATTACCTTTGTTCATTTGTTTCTTGGGGGGGGTGTGTGTGGTTTGTGTGTGAGAGAAATCTGTCTACTCCCTTGTTAACATATATGTAATCAAATATGTTTTAATATATCACATCAAGACATGGCAGTGTAGTAGTCTACTTTGTCCAGAAGAAAATGATAATACTTTTTAGTTCATTAATTCAAGCCCATCTCCTCCAAAATGTCTCACATGGTGGAAAGAGAGGACTGACTCTCCCAAGTTGTCCTCTGACCTCCACATAAACACTAAGACGTGTGTGCACGCACACAAACACACATCAATCAACCAAATTTTTAAAAATCAAATTAAAATACCAGGCTTAATAATAACACAGTCTGCTTACTATGTGTTAGGACCTAAGCTCAATCCTCAACACATTTAACTAATTAAAATAAAAATAAATATACATTTATTATATTCCATAAAATAGTTTATCATATTTGATAAGGGAAGCAAATTATAAGAGAAAATTTTACACATAAATGTATACAAAGTATACATACATACATATAAACAGTAGAATGACAGGACTGAATTAAACTGACTCAAAAGTGCCAATTGTTAAAGAAAAATCGTATACCAAGTTATTAAACAACTAGTATTAGTATCATGGTTAGACATGATGGGGATAAATACATTTTGGAAATTAGCAAGCCCTTAAAATCCAAGCTCATTTTCCCTGACAGTTTATAATCATAACTATATATATATATACACACACACTAGCAAGTATATACAACTAAATCATTAAGAATTATTCTCTTTAGGCAGTCAAGTTAAAAGTTTTACTTTCTTCACTGTGCAAATATTTTGTTTTTCTGTTTTATAACAAATATTCTTTACTTGTGACATAAAAGTCAAACTTTTTATAACTTTTAAAGACCACAATAAACAATCAAAAGGGTAGAGCATGCTAAAAGCTGCTGAATTAAATGAAGAAAGGAAATAAGGGCTTGGAGAATAATGTGATTCTATTGATGCTTGCCGGGACTACATGAATCGGAGATCATTTATACGAGTTTTTCAACGAAAGCTCAGAGATCAACCATCCAAATGAAAACAAGGTTCCAGGAAAAAACAATGGCACAGGTAGCCCTCAAGGCAGAGCTTCTCAAATTCCGCTGCTTTTCTTAAGTGCTACATTTGTCTCCTTTCCCCCCTTTGAGACAGGGTCTCTCTTTCTAGCCCCTGGCCTAGACCTCAGTATGTAGACCAGGCTGGCTTCAAACTCATTGAGATCTGCCTGCCTCTGTCTTCTGAGCACTGAGATTAAAAGTGTGTCCCACCACACCTGGAATATCTTAACATAGCTTCATACTTTGTATCTTATAAATCTGTGAACCATCCCAAGACCGCTTCCTACTAGTACTTAAGAAAATTAAGAAACTACTACTACTACCACCACCACCACCACCACCACCACCACTACTACACTACTAC
Source organism: Rhynchomys soricoides (assembly GCA_019843965.1). NCBI lineage: Eukaryota > Metazoa > Chordata > Mammalia > Rodentia > Muridae > Rhynchomys > Rhynchomys soricoides. Next base: position 693,152 of record JADRCH010007211.1, read on the forward strand.
TACTACACTACTACTACACTACCACCATGACTACTACTACTACACTACTACTACCACCACCACTACTACACTACTACTACACTACTACTACCACCACCACCACT
>JADRCH010007211.1:698255-795276 GCA_019843965.1 Rhynchomys soricoides
TACTACCACTACTACTACACTACTACACTACTACTACTACACTACTAGTACTACCACCACTACTACACTACTACTACACTACTACTACCACCACCACTACTACTACACTACTACTACACCACTACTACTACTACATTACTACTAGTAGTACTACACTACTACTACACAACTACTACTACCACTACTACTACACTACCACACTACTACTACTACACTACTACACTACTAGTACTAACACCACTACTACACTACTACTACTACACTACTACTACCACCACCACTACTACTACTACACTACTACTACTATTACCACCACTACCACTACCACCATTACTACTACTGCTCTCTTGAAATTCTGCTAAGACTTATCCAATTATTGCAATTTTGTTGCGAGTGTATTTCCATTGTTGATTCTCTGCATGAGCTATTTGACAAAAATCACCCAAGGTAAGGACCAGCACCTTTCATAAAAACTTAGTCAAGGTAGTTCTTCAGTATCATGTCCTCCATGGCTCAGGGAGGTTTGTGTAATGTATATACAGGTAAGTATTTTAGGTTCCACAGGCCTCTGCTCAACTCTGCCCCTGCACTGCTAAAAGGAATAGTCTATAAAGCAATGGCTATGGCTGTGTTCCAATAAAGCTTTATTCACCGAAACAGATGGTGGTGTGATTTGGCCAGTGGAACATAGTCTGTAGACCCCATGAGGATCCCTGCTGAAGAGAATTAGGAATTGGACCCAACTTGTTTTGCACTTGGTTCCATTTTCAAGCATAACTCAACTGTCAACCACAACAGCAATGTGTTCCCTAGCTGAAACCAGACACGTTGATGACAGCACAAATAACTTCAGGTACCAAGGGCCCGAATGAAAATACTTTTTCCAAAGAAATACTATGATTTCCAATCCGCCACCTTATGTTCATGTGAGACCCATGCTCTGAGAAGCTGTACTAGAGAACTGTGCTGGCTAAATAGAAAATATTATGAAACCTTTGACAAGCCACTTGCTTAATCTCCAGGACTATAGAAAAAAGATCATGCCAGTTAGCTTACAGGGTTTTCTTGTAGATGGAATTACATAATGTGTGTACTTTGCTTTACAAATGTGGACTGTCATTATTTTAAACTATTTTTAAAGTTCCCTATAGAGAAATGCTACTGTGCATTGCTTTGCAATATTCTATAACAATTTTAGACTCTTTTAACCTACTTATTATAAACCTAGTTTTTTTTTTACCTCTCATTTTGTTTGCCGAATTGTGCTAGTAATAAAAATGAGGGGCTTTCTTGAAGTGGGCATGCATTGATACTTATTCCTCTCAAATAATTTATGAAGTTAACATACCTGGGACAATAATAGGAAATAGAGGGTAAAAAATAATCTCCCTTCTGTTTTTCCAGAATATCTAGTATAATTTATTGTAAGATTTTTCCTTCAAATTAGAAACAAAGGTAATTCAAGACACTATGCAAAATTCATATTCCAATCCACACTTATGTAGAAAGAACTATAGAAACTATAGCTATACACTGAAATATAAGACTAAAATTACAGTAAATAAATGAAATAAGGTGTTCTACCCATTCCTCCCTGAGGGCAAGTAGGCGCAGAAGTGAGTTAACAGTTTTAGCCCACAATCATCTACGGAAGGTATTGTAGGCCTCCATATCCTAATATTGGGGATGTGACAAAGGGGTTCAAGCATGTTTAGGCAAGCATTATACACAGGAAACTGTTGTATGTCACTTTAACTGGCTCATCACATTGTATGAACTCAAAAGCAGCATCTACCTAAAAGTGGTACTTTGGCTAACTTGAATAGAAGTAAACTGTCCCCCCAAACAACCTAAAAATATTACTAAAACTCATTGCTAAGGGTTAAAAGTGAGAAGCATTGTGATTCTCTTGTCTGCGGGGATAATTTGATCTTTCGGAAGAGCTGATGATTTAAGAGTCCAATTAGAACCAGTCAGTAGGAAGAACTCCCACCAAGGTTCTTTTTAAGTCCCGTTAACCAAAAACCAACAAGTTGTTTCCCCTTTCATTTGGAAGCTAAGGGTCTCGGAACTACATTTTGTGTGTGTTAAGTTCCAAGACCACGGGTCCAGTACTTTCTTGACAGAAATCAACTGTATTAGAATGTGAGACTCCTTTCCTTAATGAAATTGTTTTTCAAAAAATGACTGTGTAAACTGAAGGATAGCAGGGTTTATAATAAAGGAAAAGGTTGTATTCTTTCATGTTTTGGAAAAACAAGTGTGCAACTTGGTAATGCTGCCCTTACCGTCTTAGTAAATTTCCTTGCACTCTGGTTTGTAGTTGCTATGCTGTTTTTACATGTAATATTCTATTAACTTTGGCTTGAGTGACTCTTAATGTTAAGAGACACTTCTAAATGACAACAGTGATAGAGGACTCTTACTTACCTGGTTATTTTGGCTGTTTAATGGTGCCCACAAATGACTGAGCATTTAAAACTTTAAAGATGAAACTGCTGATAACATGTACCACTGCACACTCCACTTTCATTTACAGCGCACAGAGAACATGATGAACCTAATTGCATTTGAAAGAAAGCCTTAGGAACAGGTTCCAGATCCTCCTTTGCCCTGTGTATAAAATGGGGACAGGAACTGAGGGAGCCTGGAGCTAATGGTAGAACACTGCTTCAGTGTGCCCAGGGCCCTAGGCCCAACCTCCAACACCAAAATAATAAACATACAAACCAAGGCAAGGACTCAATTGGGTACAACACGTAGGTATGAAGCAAACCACTTAGCACAAGGAACTTTTGCAAATTCTCAGCTCCCCAAAACACCCCACCCAAATATTGAGTTTCCTCCTCACAGATGACATTCAATGATGTCTTGTCAAATCTCACTTACTGAGCAGGGGCACTAGCAGGACCACAGGGCTCCATTAAGGATAAGAGTTCTCCACCAGCTAATTAATTACAAGACTTAATAAGTAGTCCTCAGTCTTTTTTTCTGATCCCCCCTGACTGTCAGGACTTCTGCAACACTTTCTTCTCACTATTTCCAGCATGTTTCTTGTCCTAAGATTCCCTGGCTCTTCAAGAATGGAAAACTTGTTTAACCAAATTTGTCATAACTGTTGAACGGCAAGTCAGTACAGTAAGCTAGAAAGGTTGTGTTTAAAATGGCATGCAAAGTTTGAATACTGTGAATGTTTTTTTTTTAATCTGAACATAAACTTTTACTATCGCTTTTCCTATGGTAAGATAAAAAATATGAAAGCAATACATTTAAACTCCCTTCATGTTCTGAGATTACGGTCAAGTCTGGTTCATCAGTGTGTATTTTTTCTTGTTTTGTGTTTATGAGGATTAATTCCTGGGGCTAAGGATGTAGCTTGGCAGTGGAGCATTCACCTAGCCTGTCCCAGGACCTGGAGTCCACCCACAGCACCACAAACAGCAATAACAACAAAAATATTTGTACCAGAAATGGCATTAACAGTTTCTCTTAATACAAAGCACGTTCCTGACTTCAAGGCACCTTGTGTACCAGATTTCATGACTATGTTTTTTTTTTTTTAAAAAAGGCCACAATCAGAAGACATCTCTGGTATGTGTGGCTTCACTCTAGACAACTTTCATCACACAAAGAGAAAGGAGGAGGACATGGACTTACAGACTTCAGTATATGAATTAAGTAAATTCTCACAAAGCACTTAGAATAGTGTCTGGTACACAGTTAAGTGCCATGTGCTTGATAAACTAAATGAAACGAGCCCAAAGGGGCTCTGACTTGAACCGCGCTTAGAGTAACTTCCAAACCTTTGTTCGAGAACCACCCAAGCCAATCCTACGGAAGTCCACTTGACCACAGAGAAAGCCACACATTCTCAGGAGACCCCAAAAAGGCAAAAAACTGCTACTCTCTTGGGTCAAACTGAAGTAAACAGTGGCAACTGTATATGAGGGCTCCCGAAATCAGGGGGCATCTCAGTTTTAGCGACATGCTAGGATCCAGTCTCATTTCAAGATGGGAATGGAGAGGCTTGGGAAGGCAGGGCGGGTCAGCCCTGGTTCGAGCCACCTGTCTGTCCCTTTCAAGCAAGGCCCATCCTTCGGCTGAGGCAGTAGAGGTGGGGACAGCCAGGGGACTGCGGCCTAACGGTCGCCTGTGGGTTCAGCACGCACCTGTACAGGGGCCCCAGCTGGAGCAGGTGCATGAGCAGGGCCAGTGGGCGATCGCGGCTGAGGTCTCGGTGGACGAAGAGGAGCGTGAGCTGCACCAGGGCGCAGGGCATCAAGGAGAAGAGCAGCGTCAGCACCTGCCACATGCGGTCCCCTCCGGAGCGGTAGGTGCTGCTCAGGTAGAGTGCCGCCGCCGTCTCGGCTACGAACAGGAACAGGGACGGTAACACGGAGACCGGGAATTTCATCTCCGCGCCTCAGGGGCTCTCACCGCGGGTGGCGGCGGTGGCGGTTTCCCCAACGGCTCCCAGCATGCCCAGCCCGGACCGGCTCGCGCGCAGCACAGCCCGCTAAGGGCACGCGGGCCCCGGCGCGCGCTGGAGCCCGGCCCGGGGGCAACCGAAACAAGGGGGTGGGGCGGGCAGCGTGGCCCCGCTCGGACACGCCCACGCGCGCCGTGCGCAGCCGCCGGCGCACGCCACACTGCTCGCGGGCGGCTCTTCAGAGACTGTTCCGGGCGGGCCGCGAACCCGCAGCTTCTGACAGCTCGCGCCCCCCCTCCCCCCTTTGCTGGTTCAAAGTCCCCTAGGAAGCCTCCAATCTATCTAGCTGGCCCGCCTGTAGCCTCTGGGTCCTAGAGTCCGTTTGTTCTGGGCTGTGTGGCAGTCCATTCAATAAACAGTGACCAGTAGGAACCAGACTTGGGGGTGGGGGAGTCTGAGCTCTGGATCCACTGTCTGTTTACTGAGCGGAAGAAAAGCCTGATGAAAAATTCAGCTTGTCTTGCCCTTCCGAAATAGTCAGAGCCACTGAGATGCTTTTCAGAAGCAAATGTATTGTCATGCACTCAACGTACTGAGAACTGGGGTTAACTTTTCACTGAAACTCTTGAACTCGTCCTTTGTCTTTCTAGTACAGACTGGGAAGGAGCATCAAAGGAGCTGTGGGAGCCAGTTTTCTCTCCCAGATAAAACTGTTTATAGAATAAATTGTGACTGACTCCAGACAGGTCAAAGCATAATAAGGAAACAGTTTTCTAGCCCAACGCATACCTCTGTTGGTGTGCCAACCCTACGACTAACACAATTGTTTTCACTCACTGTTTATTTTAAAATGTTTTAATACGATATATTCTGAATATATTCTTTCCCCTATCCCACTCCTCCCAGATCCTTCTCACCTTCCTACCCAACAAACCTCGTGCTCTCTGTCTCCAAAAACAACAAAAACCCACCTTAAAAAAGCAAACGGTAAGACAAAAGAAAAGTCAAAGTCAACAAAACGAAACAAAAAGTGCAGACAGAACCAAACCCAAACCCGGAGTCCGTTTTGAGTTGGCCCACTACTCCTGACTGATAATCTCACTGAAACGACATTGGATTAACAACAACAACAACAACGATAATCATAATAAAACCAGAATTCTCCCTTCCACGCATGTCTCAATCGCAAATGCCTTCCCTATCTCACCGCTGGCATTTTTTCTGGTTTTAACCTATGCATGTCCTGTGTACATTCAGTAAACATTTGACAACCTTCTGGACATCAAGTTGGACCCACCCCTCCCCCCTACAACACATACACTCTCTCACACCTTCTAAGGTCATTTTCCATGAATAAACTGGGTGATTTTAATCTTTCAGGCATCTTGGGCGTTTTTCTACTTCTCGAAGTGACAGAAATACAAATAAAATGTGAAGATTCCTAAGATATCAAGACAAGAGTAACCTAGAGGGAGAGGAGGAGTTGGGCTGCCTTACTGGGTTGGTGGAGTGAAATGGGGAAATCTATTTATAAGGGTTGAGGGGTGGATTCAGCCAAGGCCTGAGAAGTACCAGGCCCTTTCTCCAAATGGATTATGATTGCCTATTTATAGAAGAACCCAGCAGGCCACCATGTCCTGGATCCAGATACACACAGTCACAAACAGAACGGACAGCAGTACTCCATGGATTATTCGTGTAATATTTTATTTGACACCATAGTTAGCTATAGAGGAAAATTAACAGTGAAGCTAAGAATTATTAATTAGAACACAGACATTATTTAGCATCCGACTTTAAGGCAAAGGATTATCACAGGTTTTACATTATTAAGTGGACAGTGTGTAGCAGGAGGGCAGTAAGCCAGAGACATCACTTGCAACACAGTAAAGTCCAGTTTATGGCAGATTATTTTCTACAGTACAAAACTACGACAGAAAACACACTGGAAAGATCACAGGGTTTTGGTATATTATAACAGCAGGTAAAAAATAATAAGGTGCATCACTAAGTTTCCCAGTCTGTTTTGCTTCTGAAGAGATTTCATTACAGCATGCAGTGGACTGTTAGCAATCCCCTCTGTGAAGCTGAAGCAAATTCAACTGACAACTGTCCTTTCTGCCCTTGCAACAACAGATAACAGAAGCTAAATTCTGATGAGCATTTATAAGTTGGGCCTTCCTGGTCATGGTCTGCACATTAACGTATCACAAAGACTGTGTCTTTCCAAATTGTCACTTGCCATTTTATCCTTGAGAAGAACATATACAATCATAGCTTAGTTTCCCTGCCCAATACTTCAGTGGATTTTCATTTAAAAAAAAAAAAAACAATGTCATATATTGCAATATACTTCCCCATTAGGACCAAAACACCCAGTAGTTTTTCAAACAAATATGCATATACAGTAATAGACTGATAGGAAGTGATTTTTAGGTATAATATGTAATATGCCGGAATACTTGAGAATTTGGTTTTATTATAAGATACCATAGTAGGACATGTAATATAGTAAAATGCTTAGCAAAATATTCTGCACTAAGTTTAGAAGTAACTGCTACTGATATTATCTTTCAAACACTTCAAAGTACCCCCAAGGAACAGAATAATTAGCAAGAAGCTAAAGAACTTGATATTGGCCAAAAGAAAAGGGGGGCATTTTTACAACACCTCTCAACTGATGTGTGAGGATCTCAAAATTCTTGTTAGCTACAATGTTGAATTTGATGTTAGCAAGAATTAAAAGGGTTTTAAAAGTACTAATAACTAATTTCTATTATTTGGTTTATTTTTATAATTTTGTTTTACTTGTAATTATGTGAAGAAATACAGCAAAGGGCCCATCTTTATTAACAATACTCATTTCTTGAGCAGTGTTCAAAATTCAAAAGTTAAACTATGGTGCTCGGTTATTCTTCGGTACAATTAGGAGTAAGCTGTTACACTCTAATGTAAGTTTACTATTTGGTACTGCCCCAAAAGATTATGGAATTGCACTGGTTTACTGCTTATGAAATGTACCATTAGGAAGATGAGCTTTTTAACTCAATAATGATACAATCCTATTTTTATAAGTAGTGTGAAGTGGGCAGAAATGAAAACCCTTTTGGGAAAGTAGATTCTATTCCCCCACTTTATATGGCTTTTCAACATGTCTCACTGAAGTCTACAAAATTCATTTTAAAAAGTCTGTTTATTTCCACTACACCCAAGAGATTAAAATTCAGGCCTGTCGTCCGAGAGCTCCCCAAGAAGGTTCCAGTTGCAGAAGCTCTTATCTTATTAGAGACTGGATTGTCCTTTACCAGATTCTGAGACCACACTATTGCACTAAGAGTACTCCACTCTTACTTATGGAACATCTATATAATACAAATTATACTGAATTTTCAAGAGCAAAAGGAGTCTACTGCTGCTACAGTCTTCAGAAGATACCTCTATTAAAATACTAAAGTCCTAATAGACGGACACAGGATTGATTATTTGAATCAATCTGCTTATTTGAATATATTCACATATAAGTATTACTACATTCAACTTGAACCAAATTCAGTGGCATAATTTATTTGCCTGATAATGGCCACTTACACACAGATATTAAAACACCAGGGGATGGTATCAGACATCTCATTAAAATATGTTGTAATAAGGACATTTGCGAAGACAGTAGACACGTACAGAATTTGTGTCTTCTTTTAACTGATGGCTAAGTCACAACTACTTCACACACAATGCAAGATTATACATTGAGGAGCATATAACACAAAAAATATGAAGAAAATTTCAGCAGAACTGCATTATTCTATATGTAGGAATTCTGTTTACACATAAACACACTGGGGTGTTTCTCCCCATCTCCATTCTTTTGGAATACTAGTCATTTCTGAAAGCATGAGAACACGGAGTGTCCTGGGGTCCTTTTGAAAGATCTATGTCTCTATGTAAGACCCTAACGTCCCAGTTCATTAATATTTTCAATTTACAAAGTTAAGGGGAAGATTGCACTTCCAGTCAAGGACTTACGACCAAGGCCAAGTCCATGTAGGAACCAACCCCTTTTATGGAGTGGAAGCAAGATACACACAGCCACTACCTTATTCTCACTGCGCAGGCCCTCTTGTGGCAGCTTGCCCTGAACTTGCGATCTGACTACAGAATAGTCCCAAGTCTTGCAGCTACAGACCTTGAGGTCATTTGTTTTAAAAAGATCTTCTAGGCTACAGCAACCATCCCTCTGGGGTAAATTCAGAAACTTCTGAGGTGCAAACACCGTAGTCAGAATTGGTTGTAGATTATAAAATGTATATACTTGGATTTTACTTAGCTGGACCTTAAGCACTGCATCGGCATATGACATGTGGTTGTTTTAAATATTAACTGAGCATAATTTTCTGTGCACAGAGTAGGAACTTAAAATATATGAAGCCTTTTTAAATAATAAAGAGACTGTATATTACAAATAGTCTTATTTTATTTTATGTTCTCTTCTTTTGTTTCTGATGGTGGGCCTAAGGCTTAGGGCTGCATGCATGCTAGGTAAGTCTCCTACTACTGAGTTACACCTTCACCCTGTGTATACTTTCTTAGCCTAGTTATAAATCTCCAACTCGTATTTCTTGCATCAAAATTACTGAGATATATTCTCTACAGAAACCAAAACAATTTGCATGACACTTTGATTAAAATCGTAAGGAAAGCTAAAGAAGTATGTTGCCAGGGGAAGAGATAGAATTCATTACACACCAAGTAAATTGTTCCCTCTGTGTAATGAATTGTCATACATGAAGACTATTATCTTAACATAGTCAATTGCCTGGAAGAAAAAAACAAACCTGTGAAATTCACACCGTCAAACTTCTATCCTCTTGCAATATCAGGTTAGAAATTGAAAAGAAGTACAACAGCCATGAGATTCGGTAAAATAAATATAGATAATGTGTTTATGCCATGAAACCGCGAGGTTATACAAGATCTATTGCTAATGAAGTATGATGCAGTCTCCTTCCTTATGGTTTAGACTCTTACCCTCCAGCATCTCCACTCAGCATTCCCAAATGTTTTTGTCCTTCAGAGTAAATAGTATTAAAGCTTGGATAGTGATGGAGATGCTGCTGTAAGAGATGAATGCTCAGCAGTTAAGAGCATGGGTCTCCGTCTTGCTGGAAACCCAAGTTGGATTTGCATTCCCAGAATTCACATCAAGTGTCTCAGAGCTGCCTATAACTACAGCTCCAGGTAGATATAACAGCTGTGGCATCAGCAGGCACCAGCACTCTCATGCCCGTATCCACACACATACATGTAACTAGAAATAATAAAAATAGGCAGATCTTTTTAAAATGCCACAGTGGCCTTCAATAGGGAGCAAGCTTTAATATTAAGAATGTTACCAAATGGCACAACATACTTTCCTACTGAAAACTTAGTTCATATTTTTCTCCCTCTCTTGGGAGAATAATACAGAAGAGGACCCTTCCAAATCAACAGTGTTTTTCTTTCAGAAGAATGAAGTTTCAATGATAGATTTAACAGCCAAAAAAAAAAAAAAAGAGTCGATTCTTGTTTCAAATTTACTGAGGTGGTGCTTTCAGAAAGGCTACACCCAAACATGACCGTATTTTTTAGATCTGATATACAAAGAGTGACCTTTTTACAGCGACCAGCACAAAGCTATAATCACTCTATCACAACTTCAAAAGGTAGGTCCAGTAGTTTCTAAAGCTCCTGGAAATAAAACAGACACAACACATCTATGCATCCTATGCCCTAATTTTGGCTGGTAATTCTCTTTAGCCCATAGGGCCCATGCAAAATACATTGAAGATGAGATGGTGAAGCAGATGTCACTGTTCTTTCAAAGTGGAGACCATTCTGTGGATAGCATCTCCCTTAAGGCTTCCCAAAAGTTGCTTGCCCTCCTGAAGAAAGAACTTCTGGAAGCTAATTAAAGTTTATCCCAAACACTCTTCTCACACAAAAGCAACTGAAGCCAATTTTATATGCTGAAATCCAAGGGTATGAAAATGGGACAGTAAGCCAACAAGGTACATATTTTATAAAAACTATTTTGTCCCAGCTCTTGTTGATGATTGTAAACCTACAAAAGAGCCATAAAATATAAAAAGACAGTTCTTTTCTTTGGTAAGATTCTTTGAGAATCTTATGAATACAAGAAGTCCTCTTTCCCAAACTAGGATCACACATACAACATGCATCCAAAACCACACAAATCCATTGGTTCATACAGCTCCACAAGTCAGCACACACACAAATGGTTCCAGGCAGCAGAGTCTTACGTAATTCCCCCCAAAAGTCTATCTACAGTTCAAATAGTGCTTCGGTTTATATGGGGATAGATGTAGCATATACACACATGTACTTATGTATAGAAACATATCCAAATATCAAATGACTACTAATAATGACACTGTATACGGCACAACTGTCTTCTTAATATGATGTCTGAACTTCAGTGGTTAAATATCAGGAGTACAGAAATCTCATGTTCTGCACATTGACAGTTGATCCTATTAGTCTTCAGCAATCCACTATGAAGTTGAAACATTTTCCTAACTTGTGTTTGTAGCAGAAGTAAACTAGATATGATAACTAGAATCAACTGGCAGGGCAGCCAATCTCCGGTGCATCCTGTGTTTTGCAAAGTGAGGTGACGAGCCAGGGAGTTCATTCCACTCTTAATCTAATAGGATGAAATGGAGAACATGCTTTCTAGAACCACTTCAAGTTGTCTCACCCCATGTCTTTCACAGAATTCTATGAAATACAGACATGACTTACCTTTGGGGTAAGTTACCCTGATGTTTGAGATGATTGATTTTCACCAAAAGCATATTTTACAGACTAATAGCTCCATAAGCATTACAAAGATAAAGGCATTTGAAAAATTACTAACATACACAACATACGGGTCACACTTTCAATTGAGACAAATACATGATAGTGACACTTATTTGTTAGATATAAATTTTCCTGTCTTCTTTTTGTTGTTCTTTTGTTTTGTTTTTTGTTTGTTTGTTTGTTTGCTTGTGGTGCTAGGCATGGATCAGGGGCCCTGTGCACACTAAACAAGCTAGCAAGCTTAGGCACTGTCACTAAGCTCCACTCCTTCCTGCCCTGAATCTTACTTACTATTCTGAGCTCTAGGAAAGAAAAAGGAACTAGGAAAAGAGATATCCTAAGGCAGCTTCAGATTTCAGTGTTCAAAATAAGTTATGATAGGATGTTTTTCAAAGTGCCCAGAATAGTGGCCAAAAAATAAGATAAAATAAAACTCCACATACATATCTACACATCTCCACTCAGAAAAAAAATTATGAGTTTCAGTAAGTAAAGGCCTAGGACAACCAATGGTTTCTTTTCACGTCCTTCATCCTTACACTTGATCCCTGCTAACAGTTTTTATCATGGCCAAATTCTTTTAGATTCTGGTTGTCTTTACTTCTGAATTTAGGGGTATTGGGCATACACAGATGGTCACATTTGCTGTTCAGTTTTGAAAGCCTTGGCATTTTATCCCGTCATCTCCAGTTCACTTTGCCTTTTGTGTTACGAACTGAAAAACATAAATGTTTTCCCCCTTTTGTCTCTAATCTTGGGTTGAACATCTCTCCCCTGAAACATTACATCGGTGTTTTTTAGATGAATTGCGGTGTCTTGGTTTGGCAGGCTCTCTCTGCAGTCTGATATCACGCTGTTGTCATCTCCTCCATCTGGCAGCAATGGGAAGGCTCATGGTTGTGAGACCATTGGATGTGGATTACCAGGAAAACTGCCTAGAGGAGGCTCAGGAAATCTCAGGGGACTTTCCACTGACTGCACGGGGAGGGAGACGGAACCTTTTAAACAAAGACACTGAAGAGAGGAAATTCAGCCTGATTGGGCTGTAGCAAATCAATGAGAAAGCAAACAGTCCCAGAGAAGCCTTCATACAAGCTGTATATGCTTTCAAGGACCCTGGAACCGGCTTTGAATTCTTCAGTGAATAAGAACTGAGCAAACCTGAGAAGAAGAAGAAGAAGAAGAAGAAAATGTGAACGGTTTCAACACAAATGTGTCCATATGACCAGCCACAGGAAGCTGTTCTTCTTTTGTGAGGTTAAAAGTTTTAGTGTCATGTTCTTATCGGAATTATATAATTAAGAAAAGTCCATTCTCTGGAGGAAATTAAAGGTTAGTTATAAAAGTGTTTATATTTTGCAACAGCTTTTGTTGGCAAACAAATCCAACTATTTTTAGAAGTTGCAAATCAAAGCGCATTGGTATTTTCTGAAATTCTATTCCTTCCACGGTTCAATAATTAAAAGTAAAATGACTCAGCATAAGTCATCCTACTTTTGTTTATCTTGAACTGAAGCAAACTGATAGAGCACTGTTCCTTTAAAAAAATCTTAAGATACTGTGTTTCTGGAGACATATTGTTTCTGAACTAGGTTTCATTTATATGTGACAGACAGCAGAGGCTGAAAATAAATATGCAGGATTTTAGACAATCTGCTTTGGGCAATAAAGGACTAAGATGAATGAGAGAATGCAAGCAACTTTTCATAATGATGATGACAAATAGCAAAGTCAACTATGCAGCATTATTGTTGAGACAACTACCTTTAAAACACTGACCTCTGACCTCTACAAGCTCGATGAAAAACATTTTATAGGCTTGCATCAGCAATAAACATAATCACCAATTCTGACACTGGTATCTACCCCATAGTTGGTACTGTCATAAATTTAGATTACTGTTGCCACGTAGGGATCCTATAAACAGTAATTACTTATTTAATCTTTTGTGGGGCACTTGGAATTATTGCAGGCAGCTTAAATACATATGGAGGAAATAAATTTGCAATCCCATTTGTCGCTGATGTTCTATCAACTGCTTTCTTGAATGTATAACCATTTAAATAAGATTTTATACTCTTAAACAGCCCCAAAATAAGGTGTTTCAAGAATCAGTTCAGTATGTATAACTCTGTGATAAATAGGAATTGTGAAATGGCTTTGGGGACCCTGCATCTTTTGAATGTGAGGACTTATTTGGCAGTCTGGATATATCAGAATTGTCCTCAAATGTATAAAATGTAATACGTAGAATTCTAAAAGAACTTAACCAGAGTAAAGAACAGTTAGTGAATTTGTTGTTGTTTGTTTGTTTTGTTTTACCTTATTTTTGGTTTTGTTTTGCTTTGTTTTTTAGATGCTGGGGATGAAAGCCAGGATCTTGGGCATGCTCTATTACTGAGCTACAAGCCCAGTACCAGTTTAAAAAATGAAAACCAAGCCAAACGTGTGGTATAGTTACATGCACCATTTGTTAGCACAATAAATAGCACTATCTAGTAAAGGCTTAATAAGTACTGACATTTTTAAGTACTGAAGGATATAAATTATATTTTGCACAATCTGCCCCAAAAGTAGTTGAATATGAGAATACTTCTACCAACTGCAGAGGTGTAACTGTTGATAAAATTCTTTGAATTATTGTGTACACTCAACATTTAAAGATTTTAACATTAAATAATTATAATCCAGTTTGAACATACTTGCAAACCCAGACTTAAATCCCCTTAAAGATAAAGAGCTCTGACATAAGTTATATGATTTTATTTTTATATGATATATAATGGGCTTTCACAAACTAGTAAGCACTGGACAAATGAAAACTACATTTTTACTTAATGTGTAAATGTATTTTGACAGAATATCTGTAAAACAGAAAACCAGTCCATCACACTGTCAAAGAAAACATTATCACTAAAACCGTGGTTTCCTGCACTCTTTACCTACAAATGATACAGTGAACATTTTCTGTGCTTTTAAAAATAATTTCTAAGTACTGCATAGCATCGTTCGTTTTTGAAAAATGTTGTCAATAGTAACGTGAAAACTATTGTTTCAAAACCGGACCCAATGTTCTCCAAATCAAATTAACCAAATAATTTTCTAAACAATTCTCAGTCAAAGTAGAAGCCCGAGTGGTAATTACAGAGCCAAAGAGAATGGACAATACTGGCCACAGTACATATAAAATATCTAATAGTTCTATTTTTTTAAAAAAAAAAAACTGAGCTAGAAAAAGTTATCATTTATAAATTATTACTAATTGATAATGAGAGGCTATCTACTTACACATTTTAAGCTCTAGAGAATAACACAAAAGAAGGAAGGAAGCCAGCCATGGAGAATGGTCACATTGGAGGACAGTACAGGAGTCGTGAATTAGAAAAACATATAATGATACATCTGCATTAATATGTCATAATGAAACCCATTACTTCATATGCTAACCTTAAAGTCATCTAAAAGTTACAATAGAAAAGGAACATTGGGAAGCCATGGCTGAAATTAATGAAGTAGGAAGCAAAAGAGAAAACTAAATAAAACTAATGGACAAAACCAAGAAACTTTTCCTTGAAAGGACAAACAAGAAAAGGGAAAAATGTTAGTGTCTCTTGAGAACTGCAAGCAGCACTGGGAAGACCATCACATATATGGGAAATCACAGACATCACAGCAATGTGGTACTGGAACACTATGTCAAATGTATCAATGACTGTAAAACCCTTCTGTGTATGTGTGTGTGCGTGTATCCTTTAGCTCAAAAATTCCACTTCTAGGAATTTACTTGTTAGCAAAGGTATCCATGACAGAACTAATAGCAGAAACAAGAGAAGCAACAACTCTTTTTTTGTTTTTTGTTTGTTTGTTCTGTTTTGTTGTGTTTTTTTCGTTTTTCGAGACAGGGTTTCCCAGGCGGGCCTCAAACTCAGAAATCCACCTGCCTCTGCCTCCCGAGTGCTGGGATTAAAGGCGTGCGCCACCACTGCCCCGCTTGACAACTCTTAATAGAAATTATTTCCTCCAAGTTACAAGGTCTGGATGCTCAAAGTGAAAGAGCTTGGTAATCCAGGACGACTCTGCCTCCTCCATAGCCTACCTTCCTCCTAGACAGAAGGCAGGAAAGGATAATCCAACCATAAGGGTCTAAAAAGGTAGCATTCTTTATAATTAAACTACTAGAAACAAATGGAGTAAAATATTCTTATTTGAATAAGAATGTTTAACAAGAATGATACAAGCGGCCCTTTATGCATTAATATAGCATGATCTTCAAGATAACAAGGCACTAGCACTTGTATAAGAAGGATAAAATTTGATTTTATATATATATATATATATATATATATATATAGAGAGAGAGAGAGAGAGAGAGAGAGAGAGAGAGAGAGAGGCCGTATAACCCACTTAGAAAATTAATTAGATTAAGACTTCAAAACTAGGACTCAGAATGTGCCTCAGTGGGTAGAGTGCTTGCCTAGCACATGAGACACTCTGCTTTTAATCTCTAGCACCACATCAAATGCTGTGGCGGTGTACACCTGTAATCCTAGAATTTAGAAGATGCAAGTAGGAAGGATCAGAAACTCAAGGTCATTGTTCACTATGTAGTGAATTTGAGGCCAGCCTAGGATATGTGAGATCTTGTCTCAAGTCAGGGAAAGAAAAAGATTTCTAAGAACATGCCCATGAAAATAGCTGACCTTTGGGCACGGTAGATGTATTTCGAGTTTCCTGTAAGACGGTACAGAAGAAGGAAGACATAGGCACTGCCAGCGACACCGTGGCAAATCCCTGGCCCTTTCTTCAACAGGCCTTTCTGCCACGTTAGCTCCCCGCACCGGATACATGTGTCCAGATACTGCGGTTTCTTGGAAATGAGATAAGCTTTGGCAAACAGATAAGCAATTCCTGTAAAAACATCAAAGACATAAGAGGTGACTTTCAGGTTTGAATAAGATACAGTTTCTCAAAGGCATACACCACACGGATCTCCTGTGTTTAAACTGTGGCCTGAAACACTGCATTTCCTTTTGTTTTCTTTTGTTTTGACATTCCTAGTTACGTTCTCAATAAGTGGGTTTCTAGGCACTATGCTTTTGGTAGCAAGACTATACAATGTTCTCCGTGAAAGCATGTTTTTTCCTGTGTGATTAGTTTAATTGTATCGTGGAATTGGCTTCTGGAGAAAGATAAACATTTTAACTGAAGTACATCAACTAATAGGATCCTTTTTTTTTAAAAAATGTCATTTTTTTAAAAAGTCATTTACAAATGACTTAATATTTAATAATGCATACATGCTAGTAAACATCGTACACATAGGGCTGTTTGAAAGGGCCATACTAATTGAAACAGCGTACTAATTACCCCACGGAAATTCAGAATTTTCCATGTTTATATATTTATAATACCCTTTTCCTTAAGAGCAAAACTAGGAGTCTTTCCAAGATTCATAGTGCAAAACATCAAACAACCTCAATAAGAGGTCTACTCCAGCTTTGAAGTGAGCCTGCCCATGGCCAGTGCCCATGGTCAGTGAAGGAAGAAACATTCCTTCAAAACCTGTCAACAAAGGTGATACCCCACTACAGAAGCCGGAGTGGAAGCATGAGAAGTGACAACTAGTCATTGAGATTTATCTTCTCCAAGTTGCTACGTCTGGATGCTCATGGTAAAAGAGATTAGTAATCCAGGTTGACTCTGCCTCCTCCTGCATAGCCTACTTCCCTCCTATGTAGAAAGGGCTAAGAAACTCGCTGAGCAGTAGAAAGATTGCCTAGCCAGTGTGAGGTACTGGGATTCATGTTCAGCCCCCTGCAAAATTCTACTGAAAAGTGGGAGCAAAGGCTTTGAATGGAGTAGGTATCTTGATGAGCTCAACCACGAAGATTCTCTCTGCCTTTTGTTGCTAGAGAAGAATTTTCTGTGTGGCCATAATACAAGGCCAGTGTCAAGGGCAAAGGAGCTTGCCCCTCAAAGGGTCCCATGCTAGCTTTCTGCTCTTTCTTTCTTTCTTTCTTTCTTTCTTTCTCTCTTTCTTTTTTTTTTCTAGGTCTCCCAAGTTGCTTAGCTAGTCCCGGCACCGAGGAATTTAAAATAAATGCTAATGATGTCATATGCCCTTCAGGTAGACACTCTGACTATTATAAAATAAGGTATGTGTCTGTGTTGCTGCTGGGACATGTGGTGAATGGTACTGTCAGTGAAACGAGAGAGATCAGACAAAGTGGAATCGTCCTGAGGGATTTTCTGGGGTTTGTAAGCTGCAGAGAAAACTCCCGGCCCAAGATGAGGCAAGGAAAGCATATTAGGTACCAAGATCACAGAGGCTACGAGGTTCAGAGACCTGAAGACTAAACCTCAGGATCAGTGTAGACACATTCTCCCCATGGGGCCAGTAGGGTAGCTTCTGTTAGTCATTTTAGACTGTATGCTGTGGGTGACAGGAAACTACTAAAAGTCTCTTTATTATGAATTGGTTAGCTTTGGTTTTTGCATAACAATGTGATTCTCCCTGCATGGTATTGTAAGAGAAGGCCAAACAAAAAGCAGGATAGCTCTGAGCTGGTTTTGTTGGCAAATAGGTGGAAATAGAACTAGTCAAAGAGTAATTTCATAGGACATGGTAGCTGTTTAGATACTGAGCATGCACTATATGGCAGATGACGATTTCAAAAGGCCACCATCTTTAATGGCTTTTAGAGCTTAATTTGGCTATGTGGATACAGGAGGGTCCATGCCCTACACCTGCTGGAAGGAAAGGTCTATGGTACTGTCCTCATCTAACTGAGTGCTGGAGTATGAACAGGAACCAGTGGGGTACCTGGCTCAGCATTCCCTTACCAGCAAGTATGAAACATCCGGGTTCTTGTAACAGTTGGCTGCTAACAAACCTCCTGGATTCCAATCTTTGGAGATTTCCTCACAGGCAAACAGAAAGCCTTGGCATGTACTCAGCCCTCCCAAGTATCATAGATGGATCCTGCTCCCTTGCCTCCAGACAGAGCTGGAGTTTTGGTATATCTTGTGCCTATCAGCATCCCTCAGTATCAGAGTAAAATTGAAAGTCACATTTTTCTGGGTTTTCTTAGGTTCTCTGTCCTACAATTCTGTGGCCTACTAGGTTCCCCTGAGAGTTTGTTCTGCTTCTAGTCACTCAGAAAATAGTGTGTTAAGTGAGAAGTGTTAGAGCCAAGGAAAAGCTAAAGGGTTCACTATTATACAGGTGCCTTAACAGGATACAGAAAGCCCTTCGTGATCAACATCTTGCTGTGCTTGCTAGCCTCTTCTCCATTTTCTGACTGAAGCTTTTCACTTTGGTAAAACCAAAGTACCTGCAGTGCTTTTATATTTCTCGGTGCCCATGTTATTCTTGGAAAAAGCCTCCTGTTTTTCTTGGCACAAGTTAATCCAGGAATCGCTTTCTTAGGAAGCCTTCACTGAATCTGGAGGCAGCATGAAAAATCTCTGCTCTTGGATCCTATCTCACAGTATACATCATGTAACACTTAGACATAACCAAATTAAAACGATCTGTTTCCGCATCTGCCTCCACTACTATAAGGCACACCTCCAAAGGGCAAGGATTTTATCATATTTGTCTCTTTTCTCCTCATCTGTGATGTGGTGTTTTGCCACCATATAGTCCCACAAATGTCCATTGGCCCTGTGATAACCTCATTTATTACCTAGCAGAAGCTGGCACTGGAAGCAGAGCAGAGATGTAGAAAAGAAAATAGACCAAGATGGTTTAATTGCTATACCAAGCAAGTAGTCCCAGACAAGATATAGATTCTAAGGTTCTGGCCAGAGTAAAAGACCTCTTCTTGAAGCCTGGGATCACAGAATGGTGTATGTGTAGGGATCTTGAAAATATTCTATATATGTTAGCTTCTGCTCTGGCCGAAAAGAAACAATCTTAAGGCTTCTGACTCTTAAGGAAAAGAATGTCAGGTTTCTTTGACGGTGATGGGAACTATTACCAAATTTTACCACGATCACTAATTAGCATTCAATGTTATGAACACAAGTCAATGACAGTATATGACTTTGCCAAATACAGCCAGGAAATTCAATTATAATTTAATAAAGATTTTCATTTTATTTTCATTTATATTGTTTTAATTATATTTAAATTTTTTATTTTAATTATAATTTAATAAAGAGAGTTTGGATCCCCATTGAAATGTTGGATCTCCAGAGTCTTGTGACAGGCAGAAGACACTCTTTCAACACCCAGGCATCAGCACCCAGGCTCAGGCCAGGATGTGTAATTTTGCTGAGTCATTACAAACCTTAGTTACCAACCTGCACTTCAGAAGCACTGCTTCTTTGTTCAAAGTCACCTACCCAAGAGCCTTTGTGGAATGACTTGCTAAAACTGCTCACACCTGTGTTTCACACAGAGTAAAGGAAGCATGCTGTCAGTGTTACCAGAGTAACGCTGTAACCAGATGCACTCAGGAAGGTTATTTTAGCCACCGCATTTGTTTTAATGATTTTGCAAATGACTTCTCGCCTGTATTTCAGAGTGCTCATGGTTAGGAAGGAATCACATGCATCTTCCTGCAGTACTCGCGTTTAGTGAGAAAGAGTTATATGTCACTAAAGGTATTTATAAATGTGGGTGTTTCTAAAAGCATCTGAGATATATCCCTTGGGAATGGCAAAGGTCCAGGTGTAAAAATGGTTCAACAGTGACAAAAATCATTTCAGATTTTTTTAAAGTGACTTTTCTCAAGGTCACTTAGCTGATCAGTGATAGAGTTACAATTAGACCCCAGAACTGTTAAGCTATGCGCAAAAACTAGTAATACATTTCACACATAATAACTTGAGAATATGTGGGGTGGGCTGAAAGAAAGTCACTGGAAACAGAGGCAAGGATAAGGTAACATTACTGAACTTCCACACTGTAGATTATGTCTGGCAGGTTTTTAATCACAGCAATAAGCTGTCATCCCAAACCATCTGTGCTGTTCATAAGTCTATTTCTCTAAATATTTTTTCTCAAACAAACACAATTATTACTCTAGCTCATTTCCTATTGGATTTGGGGAAATTTTTACTGTAGTCAGCTTCAGCAAGAACTTGACTGTCTTTGACCTGCAATTACCAGTTTTATAATCACGCTTAGGTGAGGGCAGAAATAATGGGCCTCAGTTCATTAGGGAATTGTTTTGCTTTGTTTTGTTTTGATACTTCAGTGATTACATGGACTTAAGGGGTTTTGTTTTGAAGCAACGCACTTATGCTACTCTTCTCAAAACACCTAGATAGATGCTAAAGGATAAAATAAACCAAGTCTCCAATGCCATGAATCTTAAGCTGCGGGGTCAAAGTCCATGACCTGCTGAAACAGTGGTATACAGAAAGGAGAGAATAACCACCTTTAACCACCTACATCAACAAAAGGCTTGCCTACTCATTCCAGTAGATTATCTTTGTACTCTGTTAAGGACTTTTACCAGCACATGGAGTCCTTTAAAAATATTCTACATTTAATTTAGGACATCTCCAAAATTCAAGGATGCTGGGATGCTTGGAGCATATCCAGAGACCAACACCAAGAATGATTAAGGGGAACAGGAAATAGAATTATTGAGCATAACAAGAAACATCATTTCTAGGACAGTAAATGTGCTGTTTTTCCCCAAAAAGGTCAAAGCAAGAAGTAATGGGCACAAATTATACCTGGCAGCGGCTAGCCTGAACATAATGTACTATGTCCTGGTACTTTCATAAATACAATTTGCCATTGCTTCCTCAGTGAAATGTGGTAGCAGAGAAAATATTGCAATGGACAGCGACTTGTATTATACATCACTTCAAACTGTATCAAGGAGCAAACAGAACTCTAGTTCGATTAAAGAACTTTAATTAAAGGTGGAAAGGAGGCAATAAAATCAGGAAACAAGGCAAAGATGAATCAAATGAAATCTAAAATTATGCTCTTTGGTTTGAAGCAGCCTTGCAAGACTGAACTAATTCATAATCAAAAATTCTGGAAGGTGAAAGCAATTATAAACCAATATATACACATGGAATTGTCAAAGGACAAATTTATAGCTATGTTATTTGTTATTTCAATCTCTTTCTCAATTAACTGAATTTGTTTTAACTTCTTTTAAACTATGCCTTCTCCAAAGGACAAGTTGGCAGTGTAAAGACGAGGTAGTTAATAGAGTCTAAGTTTCAAGGCTCAATTTCATAATTCACTGGGGATGGATTTTCATTTCTTTAGAAAATTGATTAGTTATTACTGGAAAGATTCAACTGAACACGGATTTCAAAATGTTGCATCTCCTACTTAAAGGTTTTATACGGGTACTGGTCAAATACACATTATGATTCACGGGCTGTGATGGGGCCTGAGATTAGAAATTTACAAGCTGGCATGCTACTGGGCTGGGGCCACCATATAAAATGATCGGCTGCAGATGAACACCTTCATTTTAGCTAAAAAGCCTTTGAAATGTAGCATTTTACTAGCATGTTATGGAAGTGTAAAGTTGACATTGAATTTTAAACATTTCAGTGTTTTCAAGAATGTGTACTACCGTCTTTTTCAATGTTCTGGATTGAACCCAGGTACCACTTTGTCCCAGGCAAGTGCTCTACCAACAACACTTTGCCCCTAGCCCAGCCATCTCTACTTTTCAATGAGTATCCTATTGACCTAATAATATTTCGGTTATATATTATTAAAATAAATTCTACCCATTTCTTTTTGCTTTTGAGTATGAGGCTATCCATTCTTTTTGAGGGAATCAAGCCCTCAAAAAGAGGGCTTGATTCTGAGCATACTAATCCTTCAGTCTTACCACTCAGATGCCCTAAAAGGTTACACTACATATGCAATTCATATTTCATTTTAAGGGAATGCTTGCTTAATATTATGGATGAAGAGATGTACTTTTTTA
The DNA here is from genome assembly GCA_019843965.1 of Rhynchomys soricoides. Lineage (NCBI taxonomy): Eukaryota > Metazoa > Chordata > Mammalia > Rodentia > Muridae > Rhynchomys > Rhynchomys soricoides. The sequence goes on from JADRCH010007211.1 coordinate 720,465, forward strand.
ACCTATGAAATACTTTTGAGAAGTACCTTAAAGATCAAGGCATTTTTAGTTTTCCCAAATTTCAACTTGATACCTATGACTTATGGTGAGAAATACTCTCAAATATTAGAGCAATGAATCCCCCCTTTTGTAAGCTGGATGAAGGACCCTGTTTTCAGACAACAGTGTGTAGGAGACCTGGAGCGCCGTGGCACCAGTGGACAAGTTCATTCTCTCTCTCGATGGTCTCTCCAAGCTCCGGTGGCCAGTTGCAGTTCTGTTCCTGTTCCATAAGGAAGTCCACACTCTGCCACACCAGCTCCCGATCTGAAGGTTTGAGATGCTCCTGGTAAGAAAGGAGCATCTGGAGAATGGACGACAGGCCATGAGCTGCCCCTGTGTGGGAAAACAAAGCATCACTTATCCAACAAGGGAAGTCATGGTTTGATTTAGTCAAAGAAAACCATGAGATTTCCTTTTAAAATTAAAACATTATGAAAGCACATATAACAGTTGAGTTGCAAAAACAAAAACAAAATACAGCTTTCAGCCCACATCTGGCTCACTGACTACTTTTGTAAATAAAGTTTTATTAGAACATAGTTACAGTCATCCATTTGTACATTGTTCTCTGCTTCCATCAGGTCATGCAGCAGACTTGTATTTAGGAATGAAACCACACGGGCCACAAACACTAAATAAAGCTGTAAACTTTAAATAGACTATCACTTCTGTTTTGGACATTATCTCACTGTGGAGATATGAAAGTGAATGTTAGTTTGCACATACTCTTGAAGACCTCTCCATTCAGTTCAGAAAGTGAGCCATATTTGAAAAAAATACTATTAGAACAAAAAACATTGGAGTGCCCTGTAACAGATCTGTATCCGGAGCATGATGGGTGAGTGTATGTGGCAACTTAAATGGGCAAGATGCTGCTGAGAGCTTTTGTTAAACATTGTTTCTAGGTATGTCTTTTTGAGTGCTTCTGGAGACAATGAAGGTTGAGACTGTAGACTGACTAAAAAAGATTCCCCTTGCCAGTTGTAGGCAGCCCTCATCTATTCAGCAAAGGCCTGATTGGAACACAAACACTAAGAAATAATTCTCCCTGTGGACTTGGACTCAGCCTGGAACTCACAACACTGACTTTTTAAAATCTGGATTTTTGAGATTTATAATCCTTTAGGCCAATTCATTTATTAGTTCTTCATTATTTACACAAACAAACATTTATGTAAATATTTATATATTATATGACATAGACAACTTAGACTATATATGTTGCATACTATTTAGTCTTAGAAGGAAGCTTGAATTTTCAGGAAAGTATTTCCACATTTACCAGAAATTTGGGCTGTAATACATATTATCAATGTCCAGGATGTTAACAACTATTAATAAAAACTTTTAAAGACACTGCTGGCACATTGACACACTTTGTACCTATGCTCCCTACTTCGTACCTTATATGTTTATTCTTTTGCTTGAGTTTTTCTCTGGCCACAAGAATATGCTTAATACAGAGACAAGGCAGAATTAATACCCCATAGAGCAGCCAGCCAATAGATTAGGGGATGCATAGATAAATACTCAAATTTCCTCAGTCATTGGATAAGACAATTCTGAGGCATGTCCCATATGGCCTCTAAGAATCCCCAGTGGGACTGAGCCTGTTCCAGTTTGAATATGAAATATTTCTAATCAGATTATCCAGTGGATGCTTCTTCTCCAGTAAGTGGTATTATTTGGGGAGATTGAGGAAACTTTAGAATGTGGGGCCTATCTGGAGTAAATAAGTCAAAGATATATAAGTATGTTTGAGGGTCTTCAGGCCCTTCTCTCCTTTTGACTCTTATCTGCCAAGAGAGGAGTAACCTCTGATGTGTTCTTATATGCTTCCGCTACCAGAATGTTCTTCCCTATTATGGGCCCAGAATAAATGCAGCCAAGTGACAACAGAATTGATCTTCTGAAACTACGAGCCAAAAAAAAAAAAAAAAGAAAGTCTTAAAGTCTTTCTGCCCTTAAGTTATTATAATAGGCATTCTGTAAAAGTGATTCAAAAGTCTAATGCAGAGCCTCTGTTATCCAGAACTGCTCGTTATTTCTGAGTAAATTAAATACTTCCTCTTCCTTGTCTCATTTCTCCACCCCCTTCTCCATCAATGCTTTCTAAGGTTACATTTCAAATGAATTTTTGTATTCAAATCCTGTCTCAGGGTCTGGTCCTTCAAAGACTTAGGAAAGAATGCACTACTTCTTTGAGAAAACTCTCATTATTGTTGCTCATTAGGCATTCACCACCTCCTTTGGGTACCCTCATTAAATGCAGTCTCTGTGGCAAAGGTCCAAGGCTCACAAAGCTAAATGAATGAACCCTTGTCCTGAATGTACACAAAACCTGACAGGGCGGTTATACAAGTGAGTCACAGATTATAATATGATACAGTGAGGACTTCATTAACAGCGTGGGCATGATGTCATGATGTCACCCTATTTGCTTCAGGGAAACATACCTGAAACATGTCAATGATTCTCAAGATAGGCTTTGACAACCTTTTCCCCAAGACATAGAAAGTGTCTTAGTATATCCTTTTGGGCAGAGTTTTAAAGACTGCATATGTAAAAGCAGATAAAGAGCTTGTGGGAAGGGAAAAAGGAACATAAATAATATTTTAAAGGGAAGAGGTTGCTTCATGTGTGACAAACTACACTAGATAGAACCTAGAGGAAAGAGACCCTGTTGGTTTAAGTGTGGCTTGCACAGGGGCTTACAAATCTTGCTCAGAAGTGTCAGGACACAAACAGGGAGGAACTTCCTGTTCCTCTTTTTGTTTTCCTTACATGAATCAGGGCTCAAAGTTATTCATTCTAGTACAGTTGCCTGTTATGAATGTGCTGTCACTAAAGCCTTAGTAGATTAATCTTATTCCCCTATACAAAAGCATTACTTAGAATCAGTGTGACAACTGTTCACCATGTGTCAACAAAGCTAAGTAAGATTTGTAGGGTGATATATGCCCATAGTCACAGTTCCTTGGCAGGCTGAGGCAGGATATCTGATATCTTAGGCAATGTATTGAGACTTCTATCTCAACTAAATGAAGGCTTTAGTCTTTAGTGAACATAAATATTAAAATACTTACATTTCTGTCCTTTAGGTTATGAAACGATATTAAATTATATCTCAATTTTTGTTTTCAAATGTGTTAAAGTAATTCTTGTCCCTGAATAACGATGACCTATGGCCAAACTGAAAGGACTAGTTCTTGCCCCAGTGTTGCCATTAGAGACTCTCTCCAGCCTACGGTGAGTGCCACTCACCCAGGTATTCCGTTCCATAGTAAGAATACATCAGGGGAAATGGTTTTCTCTTCTTCAGAGCATACTGCTTCCCGGAGTCCAGAATTGCCTGGCATATGGCTTTAATTTGTGTTGGGGTCAATACCTGAATAAAGAAAGAAACCAAGAAGCCAAAGTCAAAGCAGGACCTTTATCTCTGTCCCCTCAAACATTAAAAGGGCCAACAGAATATTGGCAGAATCCTCCCCTATGTGTAGAAAACTGTATTTTGCTACCACTTCTCTTTTTGAGTTTATCTGCCCTCTTCAGAACACTTGAAACAGGCACCTTTGCTGTGATAAGTTGTTATAAAATGCCAAGCCCATCATACTGATGTTCTATCATTAATCTCTGTCACTGGGACAAGAATTTGCTCAGGAAAGAACAAATGGTGAGGCTGATGGATCAGGTTAAGAAAGCCACTGCTCCTGATATAATATATGCTCCACATCTGGCCCAGACAGCAGGCCTTGAGGTTGAGGTGGTTAGGCTGTGCGTATAAAGCCACATTTCCACAGCAAGCTACTATATGACAAATTCAGAGCAGTCACTTACGTTCCCAGAATGAAAGCAAAGTCCAGTTGTGCCAAGACAAAAATCACTTAAACGTCAGAAGGACTCTGAATACAGAAAGGCAAGGACTTGGAGTCTTTCCCATTTTGTTCAAACTGTCTATATAAGTTTCAGGACTGGGAAGGAAGATTAAAAGTTCTCAAGCCTCCAAAGCATAAGGAGTGTCTTAAGACTCTCCTCTGGTTTGCACTGTATTCTGTGGCATGCCTTCCTTCAGGGGCCAGCTGGGTGCTTCCTTTGGTTTGTATTCTTCATCAACAGGCTTCCTGTTAGGATGAAATACTTGCTTTTCTGCTGTCTTAGTTCTGGACTGTGCTAGACTATCAGACCAGTGAGAGCAAAGATTTGACATTTCATCATTTTGGATCCTTGGTGCCAAAGACAGAAATTGAGGATGGGGGAAGAGGGGGTATGGTAACAGATAAGCAAGTTCTATGTGAAGTATAAAATACAGAGCTCTCCCTCCCTTAACCCCTTCTCCCTCTTTGCCTTCTTTCTGTGATCATTTCTTAAGCTCGTACTCCATTCCATGCAAGCTTACTGTAGGTGCTGGCACTAAGACAGTGAACATGATTGACATGCCATTTGCTCTGGGGACACCAAGCTTCTCAAATGGCAGATATGAATAGAGAAGAACTGGTTAGGTTGACCTGGAAGAAAGGTATCTACAGTCCAGCCTGATTGAATGGATCTAGGATCAGGAAAAAACTCACTGATTTTTGGACTCTCTCCTAAGGCATGCACATCTCATTTCTTTATATTTGTAATCAGACAGATTATATTTCAAATAATACACTGATGATTGAAGCTATAACTTTCCTCTGTTTTGCCCCATTTTAGGAAAGAAAAATACAATCCAGTTTCTGCATTTGTCAAATGGAAGACTAATTTAGAAAAATAATTACTTCAAGAGAAAAGTGTTGTTGAGCATGGCACACATGCTATAATTCAAGCACTTGGGACACTGAGGCAGGAGAATCTCAAGTTCAAGATTTGCCTGGCCTATATGCTAATACTCCATTTCAAAATATATTTAAGGGGAAAAAGTAAATGGTCTATTCATTAATTTGCCAATTAACATTTATTGAGTTACTCTTTTAGTAAGGCCTTCACTGGATATCATGGGGAAATTCTTGAAAGCATGCGATGCACTTTGCCCTATAGGGAATGTACTATCTGTTGACAGACACAAGAGGCAGGCACACCAAGTAAAGCTCATGAACCTAGAGATGGGAAGAAACATGGATGATGGTACTTTCTCAGAAGCAATTACATCATGGCTTTCAACTTCAATTTTCCTTTTATTGGCTGCCTGTCTTTGTCTCTTGCTGGCATCCCTCTTTTATTTCTACTGATGAAAACTCCATCTTCCTATGGATCACCACTGCCACATCCACTCACACTCAGGTCTTTCCTTAGAATTTAGCATATTTCTCCTAAATGATTTCCCAACTCTAAACTTATGTAAGATGTAGCCCACCCCCATTCATCTGCCATATGAAAACATTCTCTGCACTTCAGTTGGAGCAACCGATTTTACACTAAATATTATTGCATCATATTTTCTCTGGGAGGGGGTTCAAGACAGGGTTTCTTCTGTGCACTCCTGGCTGTTCTAGAACTCGTTCTGTAGACCAGGCTGGCCACAAACTCACAGAGATCAACTAATGAGAGTTCATAGAGGCTCACAGAGACTGAAGCAGCAATCACAGAGCCTATATAGGTCTGTGCTGGGTCCTCTGCATTTATGCTATGGTTTGTAATAGTTTGGTATTCTTCTGGAACTCCTGAAGAGTCCTACTGCCTAGTCCTATTGTAACTTGTAATGCTGTGTTTGGTTGATATCCCTGGGAGGTCTGCTCCTTTCTGAAGGGAAACAGAGGAGTGGATATGGTAGGGAAGAGAGGTGGAGGACTGGGAGGAATAGATAAAGGAGATGTTTTGAAAACCAAACCAATCTTGTATCATTAACCTAAAGTCAGCCCCTCCATCCTTGTAAGATCCTTGGAGGGTTTGGACCTAATGGCATTCTATCCCCGTTCAATCCATCCTGGCTTCCTAGGAACAAATCTTTCTTCTTACCTATCTACACGTCTCCTCTGTATTGATTCTGAGTCCACATGACAGACAATTTTTTGTATGATAGAAAATGGCCACTGAATTTTCAGGGCTGTACTCAGATGAATTAGTAAATTACTACAATTTTTCCTGTTTGCTGTTCATATTCATAACTGAAAACTGTCTTATTCTCTCCTCTGTTAAACATGTATTCATAGACTCCTGTTTGTTTTGCAGCCTGGGGGGAGGGGAATCAGCTTATCCTGTGTATGGTGCCCCTCCCCCATGATCTTCATCCCACAGTTCAAAATAGCGAATGAATTTATAAAATATTCTTTCAAAACCTTGCCTGGTCATGCATCATGTCCGGGTGGTTTCTTCTTATCTCACAGAAACACTGTGAAAAACAAAGAGAACCCCAGTGCTTGTTTAGCCGGATAGAGAGCAGTTACCCACGCAGTTCTTTATCTCTGGGAACAGACAAGACCTACCCTTGAGCTTATTGATCAGCAAATAAAAACTGAAAATAGTTCTCCTTAAAAGTCTGCATGTGGGGAAAAATATTGAGAAAGAATGTTCCCCTCTCCCCCACCCCCTGAACAAACAGTACAGAACAAAAGCAGGGGTGAATCTTAAGGGTAAGGGCTCAGTCTGGTTCTCTCTATGCATCTGCTTTCTCAAATATCCCTTCATTTCCTGTTTGGAGCACTCAGGAAGACGATACCCTCAGGGTACACTCAGACATCCTGAGATGAGGAGGTAGCATTTCCAATGTGGAAAGCGACAGGAAACTGCCTGTTCATCAGATCTTTCCTAAAACAAGCCTAATGCCTTCTCCTGTATTCTCAACGTGGAGGGCCTAACACTGTGTTGGGACTTTGGATTCATTAGGTTTTTTTTTCAATCTCCTTTGCCTATGCTGCATTAAAATAAAGATGTGGCAAAGACGCAGAAGCAGGTCTGTGGTGGTTTGCTTTAATCAGTTTCATTAGTGAAGTGATTTACTTCACTGACCCTGTAACATTTGTATTAGGCTGGCTTCTGAGTATGAAGAGATGAAAAGGTAATAAAACAAATGGTATGTTTCTGGGTCCTGCCTGAAGGCTAGGACTGAATCACATCCGTGCAGAGATGACCTTCATTAAGGAAACAAATCAAATGGACTAGGCTGCGAGATGCTTGCCCTAAACCACAGACTCTGTCCTGGCGTGCAGCCCCTATGAAATAGCAATCTTTGCTAGCTGTATCTCTTTGTCTAGGCATCAAATACCACTGGCCTAGCCCCCATCCGCAGTAAATGGACTTTCAGATACAGATACTGGCAGTGAAATCTTAGGTTTATCAGCGTGGTAAGGAATCCTAAGCTATCAGATTCCTCTTCTCGGTGATTTGGAATGCATATTGTCAAAGAAGTGAAGCTGTCAGCAATCATAGGTGATGCTGACAGTACATCAGGTGGTAGAGATGGGCCCATGCACAAGCTGAGACTTAGTGGAAACAGGCAGGAACTATGAAAAAGAAGCCACTAGAAGTGAGACCGAAAGGAGGCTGAGGTAGGTTCACCAACAGAAACAATGATGTGCAAAGAAACTTTGAGAGAGATGGCTGGTCCCCATAGCTCATACTTCCTGACAGTTTAAGGAAATCTCCTTAAGGGCGCCCCGCCAAGTTTTCATCCAGCATGCACAAGCGCTCATCTATCCTCCCAGCTGGAGATCCTTTAAAAAGCCTCAGGCTTCTTGTCTCTCCCTCCCCCAGCAACCCTAACTGGAACAGCATGGACTTAAAGCAAAGTCATTTTTTTTATTATTCACATCTCTATCCTCCATGTAAAATAAGCTATTATCCATGAATTCCCTAAAAGTCCCTGATACTTGATGAGGGTCCAAGGGCAGTGTTTATTTAAATTGTGTAAGTAGGACTTCCCATATTGTAGGAACACTTTTTAAAATATTTTATTTTTTAAATTTTATGTGTGTACGAGTATGTGCCTGAATATATATACATATATTCATATACGTTTATGAATATATACATTCATATATGTATACGAATATATACATATATTCAGGCACATATGTATATATGTGTATAAATATATGTATATATGTATATGTGTGTGTGTGTGTGTGTGTGTGTGTGTGTGTGTCTATGACGGGCCATGTGTGAGCAGTTCCCAAGAAGGCCAGGATCAGGATTAGAGCCTCTGGGTTTTGGAAGCAAAGCCTGGTCCTCCAGAACTTAACTGCCGAGCCATTTCTGCAGACCCTCACCTCCACAACTATAACTATTGCATCCTTGGCTTCTGTATGAAGGAAAAGAAATGGGCAAGTTTTTGCAAACAGATCTCAAAGATAGTACACAGAGGTCTTTATCAACTCCCTATAAAGTTCTTTCATAATCTACTGCAGAAACCAATCAAATTGATACGTTCTGATTTTATTATAGAGAGATTACAAGAACTCTGTCTTAAACATTGCACGCCAGGAAACAGAAAATTGAAAGGCAGCATGGAATTCTTCATTTCCTACGTACATATTTTGTGCTTTTGAGACACAGTCTCAAAAAGTATGTAGTCTTGGTTGACATGAACTCACTCTGTAGACCGGGCTGATTTCAAACTCATAGAAATCTGCCTGCTTCTTCCTCTGGAGTGCTGGGATTAAAGGAGTGTGCCCCTATGCCAGGCTCCTACCTGTACCTTTTTGTAAAAGTCAACCCTTGGGGGGGAACAGGGTTATTACAAGTAGTTAGGACATGTACCCCCTCCTTTCTGGTTCTCAGGAACATGGAAGCTTCAAAGATTTATCTCTTGGTTCAGGGTATGGTACCAATAGCAGATATCAGCACATGGCATGTCTACATGACAGAGAACAAGACAATTCTGTGTTTCCAATAGGTACCAGGGAAGAACAGAATAGCATTCTACTTCTCATTGTAAACTTTTTAAAAATTATCAATCTAAACAATGGCAACTTAAAATGTTAGGGAGATTTTTCTATAAGAACAATATTCGCATGTGGTCACATTTGCACTTCTGCTGTCTCTAGGGCTGTAGTCCACTTGGGGTTCTCTGGGTTACTTAAAAAAGCCAGGCCTTTCTCTTTAGTGGGTGGGTATTTCTAGAAGGAATGAGAAGACAGAAACATGGAACAACAATGTATACAAAAATCAACCTGAAGCTCTTGATCAATATGAAGATTCTACATCTCTTAGGTCTAGGGTAAGGCTGGCGTTTTCCATTTCTAACGATCACCTGATGATGCTGAGGCTGGTACTGTTGCCTCTGGACCACATCTGAAGTCGCAAAGGGTGGTGGGAGCACAGAGGCCTGTTTTATTGCAGAAGATTTTTCTTAGGAAAGGTGAGAAACTAGAATAGAGGAACTATAGAAAGTTAGAAAAAACAAGGGAAGCAAGAAAGAGTGCCAAGAATAATGTTATACAATCATTAGATTACCCAGAAAGAGGAAGCAATAATGGAGCATTGTCTATCAGTATGCCGCATGCAGGGAAAAAAATGTCCAAATTTACAAACCCCGGTAGGGAGCTCTCTTAGCCAATGTGGCCAGGTTTGTTATTTTCTTAATTAGCCTCCAAATGGGGCATGTGTGCTGGTGCAGAATGAGCAAGTTCCTTCCATCTGCTTTTCCTGACGCTCCCTGACTTTTATTATGCTGGACAATGAGGAATGAGGCAGGTTGCTAGAGCAATGATTATTCTTCAGTCATTAAAGGAACTCAGCAGGGAATTCCAGTTGTAAACATTTGGTCCAATACCATTTCACTGTTGTCTCTATTCCTTTCTCTTGGTAAGAAACAAGAACCAACAAAACACTGGAAGCCAGAAAAGAAAAACAGGTTTGACTTCATTTTTGTGGACTGCTGACTTTGATGACTCAGAGGTACGAGTCACCCAGTCAGGATCTAGTGTCATTAGGTGACTCAGAGCCTGAAGGAAAAGAGGATCAAGACATTTACCACACCTATCTCCTCAGATAATCTCCAGACTCCTACACAAAGGTAGTTCTTAGTATATGTTTGTACACTGTTACTGGGGGAAATTGGAAAATTCTCTTTCTGATTTTTTTTTTTTTTAAATTTTGGTTTTTGGTTTTTGGTTTTGGTTTTGGTTTTGTTTGAGACAAGGTTTCTCTGTGTAGCTCTGAGTGCCCTGGAACTCATTCTGTAGACCAGGCAGGCCTTGAATGCAGAGATCTGCCTGCCTCTGTGTCCCTAGTGTTGGGATTCAAGGCATGTGCCACCACTGCCTGGTCTTTTAAGTTCTTGATGCCTGACTTAAGGCCAAACTAACAGCATCATAGTCTGTGGGTAGGGCACTCCAGCATGTGTATATTGTTTAAGTTCTCCAAATTATTATGAAAGGTTCATGTTGGAAAGTATTGCCATTACTATAAAACATATAAAGGTATGATAGAAAAGAAGAGGAGGAAAAGGAGAAATGTTAAATGGAAGATAAGCAACAGCTTTTAGTGTGAGACAAACATGAAGAGAAAAGAGACACTGATGTAAACATAAATGGATATAGTGGGTCCAACTAGAGATCCTCCGAACACTACCCAGTGTTTCCTAGCCTGCTAGGAATATACCACTTGTTGGAGGTTAATAAAGAAACAAAACACACCAGACACTGTACTAGACTAGGAATCAGGAAATCTTGAGCTTGATAACCAATTAAGTGATCAGACTTCAGTTTCCTCTTTTGTAAACTACAGCAGTGAAGCTACTATCTGTCCACTACATAAGTGTTCCCCAATTTTTTGTGACTACTGGGCTTCCATAAGTCAGGATCACCCAATATGGATGAGAAACATATTCAGGGGACCTGACTATTATATTAACTATTGGAAAATGACAGATTTTGGGAAAGAAAAAGCCATAATGCCATCTGTGTTTTCAGTCCTGAGCCTACCAGGCTCTAAGGAATAGTTCCAAACACATAGTCACACACAGCCCCAAGGAAATTCTGCAGGGCACGAAACAAACCAAAAGTGAATGTTGGAAAGAGATTTTCAGGAAAGCAGGGGAGCTGACAGAGGGAGGAGTGACATCGGAAAGGCTGTGAGGAGCCTGACCTGAATGCATTTCATACATGTATGAAGTTGTCAAAAAACAGTTGTTAATAAAAAGTTCCTACATATCTATGAACAGAGCCTGCTGAGTCCATTTTTGTTGTCAGTGTGTGTACAGCTTCAAGGATGACTATGCTGCATTGGACAACTTCTAAGGGAGTTCATCTTTGGAAAGGGCTGACCATTTTCCTCTCTGCAGTCATTAGTTGCTTAGGGTTCTTTATCTAAGGGTAAGAACCTCTTGAGAAATTTCCCCTCCCACCTTAACATGCCCACTAATATTGCTACATATATAGTATGTGTGTATGTATATAGATATGTATCTATATTAAAATATTTATTTTTGATCTGTATATGTACATATATACATATACAAAGAAAAACATGCTATCAATTTGAGAGTGGAAGGCATGGGAGGATGTTAAGTGAGGATAGCAAGGAGAAGCTAGAGAAAGGAAAGGGAGGAATAGCTATATAATTCTACTTTAATTAAAAACATTTAAATTTTTTGCCTAAAATATTGGCAAGGTTTGGGCAGAAGGATAGACTCTGTGGCACACCAAGACACAACAGAGTTTCCACGGCAAGATTTTTTTGTTTGTTTTGTTTTTTGTTTTCTTTGGGGGGGCAGGATGCAGGGCTGAGGACAGATATGGAGGGACAGGGAGATGAATGAGATTGGGGTACATGAAGTAAACTTCACAAAGAACCCATAAAACATTCAAGGAAAATCTGCATACGTTTGCTAAAACACAGCTTTCTGGGCCAGTGACTGAGTCAGTGGCTGTGGAATGAGACCAGAGATACTGTATTTGCAATAATATTTTGGTGTTGCTGTTGATAAGGAAGCATTCTCTGAGTAATTTTGTAGTAGAGGACTGCCTAACAGCCCTTATTCTTGAAGGTATCAGAGAAATCTGATTTTTAATATAATTATGAATACAGCTTAATGATACAAAAATATATGGTGTTAAAGCTAAGCCTGTTGACACAGACCTATAACCTCAATATTTCCAAAGTAGCGACAAAAAGTTCAGGAGTTAAGGACAGCCTTGGCTATGCAGTAAGTTAAGGAAAACCTCTGCTATAGCCAAAAAACAAACAAACAAAAAACCAAAACAAAAACAAAAACAAAACCCTCAATTGTAGTGGTTTAAATATACTTGGCCCAGAATCATAACAATATCATTAAGCATAAATGTTCAGTTGACCATTGCATGCTAGATCCTCCCCATAAGTCACCGTTAAATGAATATGTCATTGTAGTGTTCTTAAACCATGGCCCATCTTTTCAAGTATCTGATGGGCACATGATACAGTGCTAGTGAGATTAGAAATATATAGTTTCCCCATCTGCCTCTGCTTCTGGCTGCCATGAGCTTTGTTCTCCCTTGTTCTTCTGCTCCACCACAGTCCCAGAAACAACAAAGCCAGCAACTATGGACCGAAATCCTCAAAGCGAAGAGCCAGAATGAATTCTTGCTGTTTAGTTGGGGATCTTGCAATAGCAGCAAGAACGCTAATTAACACACCTTTTTAGGTTTCAGTTTTCTCCCTTGCCAAAAAGAAGTTATAATAAAGCCTAGTTCACTGATTTGTTAAGATTCTACCAATGACACATGTGATATGGTTCCTGGCATGAAGCACATGAAAACTACCAAAATATAGAATCTGAGGTCCAACAGTGACTCTCTGAGGTCCAACTCACACTCTCCAGCAACATAAGCTTCAGAGGACTTCTCACAAAGTAACCCTGTTGCTGCCCATTCCCCATACCTTCTCTCCCATCCAAGCCACACTTATCGGATGTCAGCATCCCTAAGTTGTTGTGACATGTAAGTCATTATGGTCCTTCATATCTGTATTTACTCTATTTCCTCATAGCCAGAGACTTCACTGCCACTCTTTTTCCAAAACCTCATTCTTCTCCTCTTTCACCATATGTCTCAGGCTCATCTGCTTTCTAGAAAGGATTTTTGTCACTACCTAAGTAACTAAACAAACCAAACAATCTCTCTGGACCTGAGTTTACTCATCTGAATGAGAAAAAAACCAAGCAATTATAGAAAGGTGATCATTAATATGACTTCAACTACACTATTCTCCAATTTTGTGATTCAACACTTTATAACAAATATTGACAACCCTGTATTTCTAGGATTAGTTTTAGAATGTGGATGTGATGGTATATTAATTTTTTAGAGTAGGCATAAAGTCATATACTAGACATTTTATTTCAACAAGAAGCCTATATTGTTATGTTCTTCCTTTCTAGTAGAACACTTAATGGAATAGAATACCTTTTTAAAAAATCTCTATTTATTTGGGGTGTAATAAGAAAACAGTTTACAGAAGTCAGTTCCCTCCTACCATATGCGCTCCCAGGATCAGACTCATTAGGCATGGTTGGCAGCAGGTGCCTTTACATGCTGAGCCATCTCACTGTCTCTACAATTCTTTTTATATCAGTTGCTTGAACATCTGGAATCTTCAGTCATCCACAATGCCTAAAAGAACTGACTACATTGGGTAAGTTGAACTTTGTGTCACAGGGACAAAATACCTAGCAAAAACAACGCGTGTTTTGGCAAAGATTTATTTTGGCTCAGAAATGCAGAACTTTCATTCCACAGTCATCAAGAGCACTGATTTTTGAACTCATAGTAAGGCAGAACATGGTTATAGGAGTATGTCTCAAAGAAGGTGTGTTGGTTATGTTTTTGTCAACTAACTTGGGAACCTCAATTGAGAAAATGCTCCCATTAGATTGGCCTGCAAGCAAACCTGTTGGGCTTAATTTTAATTGCTGATTAAAGTGGAAGGGCCCAGCCCACTGTGGGTAATGCCATTTCTGGACAAGTGGTTCTAGGGTGTATAAGACCAGTTAAGAAAGCAGTTGCTATTCTTCTATAAGACCTAAGTTTAATTCTCAGCACCTATATGGCAGTTCACAACTGTTTGTAACTCTAGTCACAGAGGATTTGGTCCGATTCTGGTCTCCTCAAGTATCAGGCATATATGAGGTATACAGACATACATGTAGGCAAGATACTCATACACATAAAAGAAACAAAATTTAGAAACAAGAAATCAAACTGAGTGATCCAGGAAGTGCAAGCCACTAAGCCCAGTCCTCCATGGCCTCTGTTTCAGTTTCTGCCTCCAGGTTCCTGTCCTGCTTGAGTTCCTGTCCTGTCTTCTGTAGGTAATGAACTGTGATGATGGCATGTAAGCCAAATAAACCTTTTCCTCCACAAGTTGCTTTTTGTCATGGTGTTCTATCACATCAATAGCATGGAAGCTATAAATAGGTTATTTATCCAACAGTGGACAGGAAGCAGAGAACAACGGAGGAAAGGACTGGGGCCAGGGAAATCCCTAAAAAGCATACCTCTCAGTGTCCTACTTTCTCAAGCTATGCCTAAACTCCTAAACTCTCCAGCATCTCTCTAAACAGTTTCACCAGCAAAGAACCAAGATGTCGATACGTATGTATTGACATGGAGGACCTTTTGCATTCAAACCAGAGTAATCTCATTAAACTTGACATCTAATGCATATTGCACACCAGATCCTCACCTGTGAGCCATTGTTAAATGAGAATGTCATTGCAGCATTCTCAAGCCATGGCCTATTTTTTCAAGTTAAAGGCACCTACTGCCAAGCAAGCCAAATAAGCTTGATTCTGAGAGCCCACTTGGTAGAAGGAGAGAACTGACTCCTGCAAGCTATCGAAGCTAAAGCTATTGGATGGATGGAGAGAATAAAAGAAGAAGGGAACTATGTTTGGAAAATGATAACTTCAGGTGATTTAGAACACCATCAGATGGTGAGCACATGAGAGTGTGCTAGAGTTGGAAATACAGAAATACATGGTTGCTTATACTCACATAAACAAACGAAGCCTTTCCTGTCAGAAAAGGCTAATTCTGGTCTGTATTTGTGACTTCCTCTTCAGGTTCCATTTTCAGCATTCATTCACACCTTATGCCTTGATAAACAAATTCCAATTTTGTTAAGAAGATGTCGTGTTCAGCCCCAAGTGATAGTGTATAACCTTAGCCAAACATTATAGTCCCATTGTTCCTTGAAAGAAACACAATATTCCATATGTCTAGGGTTGGCAACACATTTTGTTCAATGTGTAAATCTGCAGGAACTTTTTATTTACATGTTTTCTTCATGATAGATAAAAATATAAAATGGATGAAATTGACTATTATGACTTTCATTTTGGTGTTATTGCTGTTTTGAGTAGTACATGAGGTCTGGTAAAGAAACATGTATTTTGTATCTATGGTAATTTGAGTGTGGGTGGAGAGCAAATACTAAAGAATATTATGGGAAATAGGGAAAAATCTGTGAACATCATTACAGCATGGGTAGAAGGACACCCAACTCCAGACTCCTGTTATGAGAGATTTAATCTCTTTTGAAAAGTCATTCTTCCTAGAGTTATTTTCAAACATGTCAACTGAGTATCTACTTGCCAATCTAACATTGCAAGCATTCATCTTCCTGTAAAGCAATTTGCCTATGTATATCTGTTTATGCAAAATCATATACTGCTGGAGATTTTTAATGTGCCTAAGCAGGCAAATTCAAATGCTATGTCCAGTTCTGTCTGGACTGTAAATACCTTTTCTCATTAACTGCTATCCCAGAGCTCAGGGGCAAGTAATGGGAAATAAACTGTCACATTTGCCACCACTGTCCTAGATTACGCCTCCAATGTGCCATCATGACAGTTGATCTTTAAATCTCCAAGACTGCCTTGGTAAGCAGAGGAAGCCCTTGGGAGCCACAGAAACAAATGCTCTGGAGCAATTATCTCCTTTATGAGGACTTTATGTTCTTTCAACTGAAGTGATGGTGTTATGTATTGCCCACTCTTGACACCTTAGAGGACTATTCATGAAAATAATTCTTGATGGACAATACTTGAAAACTTTGCAGCATTTAGAAGCTGTTCTTCCTCTTAGAGGCTTTCCATGGGAGTAACTAAAAGAGTTGCTTTTGTCCATATGATTGGAAATGGGCAAGGGAAAGTGAAGGGTCTTTTGAACTGCTTAGATCTTTATTCCTTTCCTCTATTGCCTTGAAATATGTTTTAATGAGTGTACTTCTCAGGGATAATGTATACACTGTGATATAGAGGTGACTAGGTCACAAATAGTACCTTCTTCATGTGTAAAGCTAAAGCTACTGGCTAGGAGGAGAAGACAAAGGAAGATAGTAACTGTAGTTGGAAGATCAGAACTCCAGATTTAGTTATTATATGTCCCCCAACAATTTATTTAATCTTTCTGACTTCATTGTCCTTATGTGTAAAATGAGGTGGCTGATCTATCAACTTTTCTTTGCTCTTTTCTTGGTTAGAACAATACCTAAGTAAGGTATTAAAAAGAAACCATCCTTTTTGTCCATATCCAAAGCAATTTTGTTGTATTGACATATTTTTCAATAGTTTAAAAAACTAATCAATTACCAAATGTGACAGGTTTCTAACTTGGTAAGTGAAAAGCCAAAGTAATCATACCAACGAACATTTTTTTTAAATCTTTTTTTTTAAATTTATTTATTTTATGAGTACATTATAGCTGTCTTCAGACACACCAGAAGAGGGCGTCAGATCTCATTACAGATGGTTGTGAGCCACCATGTGGTTGCTGAGAATTGAACTCAGGACCTCTGGAAGAGCAGTCAGTGCTCTTAACCGCTAAGCCATCTCTCCAGCCCATGCAAAGAACATTTTAAAGCATGGAGAAAGATCTATTACCTGCAGCATGGAAAGAGAATTATTTCTAAAATGATTCCTTTGGAACAGAGGAAGTATGAGGATTTTATTCACCAGGGAAGCTATAGTTATTCATACATGGCTGGTACCCTTCTGAGCATATTCAGTTAAGAGCTGTACTTTTGAGCATGCTTAATTTAACGTCATAGTTGAAGAAGGAGAAATGGCAGTCCTGTTTTTGTGCATGTTTATCTCAAGGTCATAGAAGGCATATTTGAAAGGTTAGTGGTAGCTAGGAACACTCGTTGATCTTCTTAGCTTACATCATAAAAATGGTGGACAGGAGCCCATCTGAGAATGCTCAGAACTTTTATCACGAAGTTTTAATAAACAAATAGAAATGATACTCTGAAGGCGAGTTTCATATGAGAGATTTTCCTTGAAGGTGCCTTTCTGGATTAGCAGCTAATAAAATGATTCTGATTCCATTTTTTCTTTTCCTTTTAAGAAAAAGCTTTACCAAGAGATCTTTCGAAAAGCTAGATTTTAAATTTTAGATAGAATTATTTTCTATATAAATGATATATTGAAAAAGGAAATTGGAGGTACCCTGAAAATGAAGATGTGATAAATGGAGACCTGCTGTCACCACTGCCTGATGGAAGTGGAGGGTTGGCTAGGTGGCCCTTAGTCATAATGGACAGAAACATTTCTGAGGCTGGTTTTAGTTTTAATTTTATGCCTCTGAGTAAGAAGGGGTAACAGAAAACTTCAGGAGGATCCCACTCTGTGGCTGGAGGGAAGAGAAGAGTAAATAAAGATTTTCACTCTTTTAAGAGCAAGAAATTTCTCCAAGACGAATCCTTAGATTGAGCTTTGACAGAATCCAAATAGTTATCATTGAATAAAGGACTCAAGCAGGCTCCTGGTCCTCAGAAAGGTAAGAGCGAGCAGCTAAGAAAGATAACTAATACTAAGGAAAGCAGGATTTACAGCCTTGTAAGTTGGTACCTAAAAGTCCTTGTCTTAGACAAAGTCTTACTGTGTAAACATTTATGGAGCCCTAGTATGGCTCACTAGGAAAACAATGAGCATAAAAGGGAGAAAAATCTTTGCTACTATGGAGATCTAGTGGACAGCATAAATAAACTCATATCCTGTTCCATATTCTGTTTCACCAATGTGTCTTATTTTGCCAGGCTCCAAAAATAAATACTGTTTTTACAAAGTCAGTAAATGCACAAAGTGTCTCACCGTATGCTGTGCATGGAAAAGTTTAACAGGAAAAGAAATCCATTATGCTGCTAGTGAGCCAGTGCCCATGCAAGTAAGACCATTAGAACGGTAAATATGCACATAGGAAAAACGTGGCCAACTTCTACAATGCATAATTACATGGGCACTCTTGAAAAGCCAAGGCTGCAAGGATAAATCCAAGTTCCTTAAAATTTATTTTTGGGGGTAATGGCAGTATCAAACACCTTTCACAAATCCACTTGGGATGCTGGAGCCATATATCCTGATTCCCAGGGCTTTGCATGGCAAGTCTAGTACTATTTAATCTTGCAAATAACACAGGTGGGTGCAACAAGGAGCACAGGTTAATATCACGTGGTTCACATAGCTTGATGGGATTTATACTTGGTCACATACTAAACTCTTAATTATAGGCTTAATGATAGGTACCCTCCGGATAAATTTGTCTCATTGGCTGTCCTGCAAAAATATTACTGACCCTGATCATTTTAAATAAACAAAAGCATGTCACTCCACGATAATGCAGAGTAGAACTTCATACTTAATAGGTAAAGGATAAAGGTACACTAAAATGAAAACAGTTAAAGTATTTACAAATTAACCCTCCCAATTTGTTATAAGAAGCAATAACTAAGACAAAATTTACCTAGGTATGTGAATGTGCTTGAGTATATTTGCACATATATATTATACATAACGCAATATTTATAATTCAGACTTCTTCTACAGTACATTGGTGTACATAGGAAATGAGTACTGATGTTTGCCCATACAGAAATGTTAATAGTAGCACTAACTTAGGCCCCAAGCTCAATCCCCAGCAACAAAAATGGTGATGGTCCAAAGCAGCTTAATTCATAATAATTAAAATTTAGAAATCTCACTATCCATCGGATAATTGATGAATAAATTATGGCATAGCCATATATCAACAGATCCTACATACATGTTGGGCAAAGGAAGCCATACTCAGTGTGATTGCTGTAATATTCCATTCAGAGAAAGTTCAAGAATAGGCGAGATTCAAGTATGGTGATAGAGGGTGGAAAACTGCTTTACTTTTGCTTTGTATGTAGTGAGAGAGGGGGGTATTAATTCTAGTTACTGGGATAAAGGCTCTTTTTAAATTAGCAGAAGCACTCTGTGTTTCTGTTTGGTTGGTTGGTTGATTTTGGTTTTTTGAGACAGAGTCCCTGACTCTCCTGGAACTTACTCTGTAGACCAGGCTAGCCTCAAACTCAGAGACCAGCCCGCCTCTGCCTCCTGAGCAAATTTTGATATAGATCACCTATATATGAATTATACGGTTAAGTCATTGGGCTACATTTTAAGATTAATATATTTTGTTATATATAAATTTTACCTCAATTTTAAACAGGTAAAAATAGGACAGTACATCCATCAAATAGTGCAACAAATTTTTACTATTTTAGCTGTCTATTAATACATTTTGTCTGACCGTCAAAGTTCTTTCGCTATTAAGCGGTAGGAAGCAACTTCATTAGCTGTCTGGAAGAAGAGCCTTCCTACACCTATGTGTGGGATAGCAAAAGCCATGCTCCCTTCTAGGTAGATGGATCACATTTAAACAAAAATCACCTAAGAGCTACTGTAGCATAGGCCATGGCTTAGTGACACAACCAACCCATGGAGGGAGGATGTCACTCCCTTTGTCCTACTGGCTGTCATATATGGTGTAACCTTGTAACTACTCAAGGCCTGCCCTACTATCTAGAAGGAAACTGGGAAAGCTCAGGGAACTTGAGGGCAGTCAGGTCTAAGAAGGATCTATTACCTGGCCCGGGAGAATTACTAAGCTGAAGGCAGAGCTCTCTCTTGGGTCCATTCCACAAGGCAATAGAAAATGGAGGCCTGCTAGTTTGCAACATGTCTGTGACCACATTGAATTCTAGGAGTCCATTTTACCTGGAGACTTGGTAGCTATTCACGATCATGCCTGAACAGAAGTGATGAAAGGCACATTTAATTCTTTTAAAAATTCATTGAGGGACAGTGATCAGGTGTGGGGAAAGAAGGGAAGGTAGAGGGCTGGGAATGAGGATGGAGATCATGGGGGGACATCTCTGGAACTAGCTGGAGGCCTGGGACAGGGGAGGATATGCAGAATCTATGGGGGTGACCCTAGTTGAGATTCCTACCAGAGGGGAATATAGAGACTGAAGTGCTCACCTACTGTAGCCAGGCAGAACTTTTAGTGCAGTAATGAGGACATCAACTCACCGACAAAGCCTTCAACCCAAAATTTATCCTGCCTACAAAATGTACAGGGATAAAGATAGGGCAGAGACTGAAAGCACAGCCAACCAATGACTGTCCAACTTGAGACCCAACCATGTGAGAGAGCCAAGCCCTGACACTATTAATGATACTCTGCTATGCTTGCAGACAAGAACCTAGCATAACTGTCTCCTGAGAGGCTTCATCCAGAAGCCAATGGAACCAGATGCAGAGACCCACAAACATTAGGTGGAGCTCAGGGAGTCTTGTAGAAGAGTGGGGGATGAGCAAGCCAGAGGAGTCAAGGACACCACAAGAAAACCCACAGTGTCAACTGACCTGGGTCCACGGGGGCTCACAGAGCCTGGGCCACCAACCAGGGAACATGCAGGGGTTGGACCTAGACCACTTCATGTGGGTCTCCTAACAAGGGGAGCAGGGGCTGTCTCCATCTCTGTTCCCTGCCATTGGATCCCCTTTCTGGTTTGGCCTCAGTGGGAGAGGATGTGCCTAGTCCTGCTGGGACTAGATGTCCCAGGGTGGGGAGGTATCCAAGTGAGGCTCCCCCTTCTCTGAAGACAAGGAGAGGGGATACTGGGAGAGAGATTTGTGAGTGTGGGACTGGGGCGAGAGGAAGGGGGCTGTGATTGGGATGTAAAGTGAAAATAAATAAATAATTGAAAAATGTCATTGCTTCTCACAGAATAATCTACTGAACTTAGTATTGTTCGACCTTTGATGCTTCAGCTACGTTTTGCATTGCATTTCAGAAGCTGTGGTGCAGGCATTGGTTAAGTCCTATTTCTCAGCTTCCAGCATAACTAAGCAGTATACAAACACCTTTTGTACCAAAATAACAAAGGATTCCTGGAAGCATGCATAAAGGATGCTTCGGTTTCTCTAAATATACTGTCATTTCAGAAATACCTAATGATAATTATTTCAACATATGAAGATAAATAGCATTTCCTTTACATTTTGACCAGTTTGAAATAGGTGCAGGAGGCAAACGGAGGATGTTTTCATTCACCAACTAACCAACTACAGTCTGCCTTTACCTTTAAGAAGAGTGGGTGTAGGAAACAAAGAGATGGCTCAGTGGATAAAGATGCCTGCTGCCAACCCAATGACCTCATCTCAGTCCCCAGGATACACATGATTGAAGGAGACAGCTGACTCTAGCGAGTCATCCTTTCTAGTACAGGAGTTAATCCAGAATTGACCACACATTGTCATTTACTTTAAAAGGGACATTTAATTGCCATATCCCCTTACACTTCATTAATGTGGAAGAAATCTTAAGCCCTTTTCTTTTTTCCCCTCTTGACTTTATTTTTTTAAAAAAGAGGATATGAGCAATTTATTTAATAAGCTGTTTGTTAATTTGAATGATTCTCATTATGAAATTCAGCTAGTGCATGTGAGGCAGGAAGACCCCAGAAGTGATATGCAGCTCTTGTAGAACATAACACTGAGAAAGATACAGTATTTAGCTCACCTATTGGTTCTTCTGCTTTACCAGTAAGTTACAATGTGGTGACTTTCTGTTGCTCGAGAGTTTAA
Source organism: Rhynchomys soricoides (assembly GCA_019843965.1). NCBI lineage: Eukaryota > Metazoa > Chordata > Mammalia > Rodentia > Muridae > Rhynchomys > Rhynchomys soricoides. The sequence continues at coordinate 742,306 of JADRCH010007211.1, forward strand.
AAATCATGCCGACTCTTCAATTTCATTGCTAATGAGTCAGGCTCCTTTTTTGGTTTTGTTTTTGTTTTTTTACACTGGTTGAACAGTAAGGTGTGTCATTGCTTAAGCCTGGCTACTTCCCAACCGAGAAGGTTCAGCATGTCAGACTCTGAACCAAAGGTGACCAGCCAATAGGTTCAATGTACTATGGAAGTCAGATGACTATTAGTCAAGTCAATCAATGGAGGGGTAGACAGATAGGCAGTCAGAGTCCACAAAGCCAAAGTCACTATGAACAAGTCCAAAAGAAAAAAATGATCATAACCTCTGATTTCAGGGCATGGGCTGTGGGCACAATTCCCAGTGTGTTATAAATTCCCAGTATTATCAAGCTAATGGGCAAACTGGCACTGAGCCAGTGGGTGTTAGTCATAGGCTTCAGTGGAATGCAAAGTAAGGTGTTCCTGACTACAGGGGAGTCTGGTAAGCCAGCACTATCTCACGGGCCTCCATATTGGCATTACCACATTTCCCCTTCCTCCAAATCAGGGTTGTGGAAATTATAAAGAGTATGCCAGTTCACTAGCAGTCTCGTGGAAGTTCAGCATCCACACCAGCAGAACCAGTGTGTAGTGCAAGATTGTATGTCTCTTACAAGTCCACAGAGGATCACAGTGGGGCTTCTTCCTGCCATCCTTTGGCTTTCAAATCTGTAACTGGGCTATGAGTGGAAGTCCGGTGTTATAAATATCTGCATGACCCAAGAGTTAATATTACTGTGAACTCACTCTCTACATCACTATATAGAATCAGCAAATTCAGAACTCACTGAATGCCTTACCAAGTCCTTTCAATAATTAAAAAAAAAAAAAAACCGACAGAAATAAGAAAAGAGAACATGACATACATGGCATGTTGCCAAAGCAGAAATGAAGTACCATAAAAGTTAGGCAATCTAAAGTGACTTCATTTTTTAAAAAATCTAAAGTACATCCTTTTGATAGCCTTAAGAATGTGTCCCCCCCCCCAAAAAAAAGAAGTAGCTCCTCCTGGGAGGAGAAAGATTGGCTTTGCATCTGTGCTCACTTTTTCTCTATGGAAAATTATAGTCTACCTACAAAACATAACAAACCTGGTGACTCAGGATAATTTTCTCTTAGCAAGTACCTCTAAATAGGCCTGTCACAGGCTTCCTATAATACTCCCAGATGTTCTAAAACCGGGGCTGTTAGAACCGAAGTAATAAGGGCATTCATTACTCACAGGAAACAGGGACCTGCTTATTATTAACAATTCACATTTCTTTTTTTAAAAATTTTTTTAAAAATCAGGTTCTTTTGTAAGGCTCTATTTTGAAAAAATAATCGTACCAATTTGTATATACCGCTGTGACAGGTAAGCTCAGGCCACCCTACCAGAAACGCTATGTAAAGAAGTTGCCTAGAGATGGAACATTGTTTCATTGTTTATTACTGTTTGTTTTCAACTAAAGGGGGGTATCTTTTTTAATTTAAATTAATTTTTTTTTACTTGTTCACTTTACATCCCACTCACTGCGCCCCTCCCGGTCACCCCCTCCCACAATCCTTCCCCCATTACCCATGCCCTTCTGAGCAGATGGGGCCCCACTGATGTAGCACATCCCCACCCCCATACCCCTATCCCTACTCTGCCCAACCCCCAGCACCTTCAAGTCTCTGCCAGAGTAGGCCCTAAAGGGAAGGTATCTTTACCTAACTTGAGAAGAAAATGCTGCTTTGCTCCAGCAGAGGGAGCCTCTGAAACAGCCAAAATCGACCCTAAAAGGCAGTGTTCCTGTGATTTTTGTCAGAAAGAATTAAGGGTCATTAGCCAAAGACAAAACAAAACAAAATTAAAAACAGAAAAATGATTCTAGATTATTGATTGGTGTGTAAAAACTGAATTACTTCAGATAGTCACTACTTGCTTAGCGAACAAACTCTTTTGCCAGGGAGCTATTGTCTGGGTTATTTCAGTGCACTCATCCACCTCATGAAATGTCAACATTAAATCACATCCCTGTCTTCTGGAAAAATGTATTTGTCTAAGGTCTCTAGAAACAAAAGCTGGCATGATTAGTGTTCATGTCAACCCAAGGAGAAAGGCTCCATCTTGATGTTGTTATTTTTGTTGTTTTTAAATCTTCACTCTAGTTTGATAGAGTTGCGTGATCTCATCTTTGTCATAATATCAGAGTGTCCCATTGTAGCTACAGCATACCCCTCTGCTTCTTGTGGGCTTGATCATTTGAATTGCTCTGATCAAAGGTATGTTAGTGACATGACCAAAATTTGAAAATGCCTTGCTCTACGAAACACATGGGCTTCATCTAAAACTACTCACAGTCCCGTGCCTGAAGCAGAGCTATATACTAGATGATCCATAAACCTACTAGAAAAAATTTCTTCTTATAAATCATTGATTTTTATGAAGTGAAATTTGACTAACACAAAAGCTTTGTGAACAGCTCCGATATGTAGATCAGCATTGTGAAGGACTAAGAACCTGTGTTGTGCAAACCAAACAGGGAAATTCCCAGGGACACCCAGTAGAACTGTATGCTACTGCTTTGCTGACCAGAACTGTGTGATATGACTACCTACGAGGGCAAGAAGGGAGGTTAGAAAGGAGAATGAAGCTAGGTTGCTGCGGAGTGTCTAATAGTTCCTGCTTGGCCAGTGTTGTCAGGCTCTGGGGTGCATGAACTTTATTTTACCAGTGACCTGTGTTGATGTCATGTTTTATTGTGAGTATTCAGAAGCAACTCGGAAGTCCCTTCATCCTGGCCTCGATGAGTTCAATATGGTACTGTACTTTTGTTTGTCCTGGGGAGTTTCTGTATTTGCCACGAGAAGAACATAATACAGGTAATGATGATGTAAGGGGATCCATGAAATGTGCGGAACTAATGTAAATCCATACAGTTTCCCAACGAGGTAGGAAAGAAATAAATGCTTATAAGTCACTAAGGCTTGGGGGTGTTAGTCACATGTTTAAAAATAATCATGCTATTCCGTAGTTTTCCCATCTGATGATCAATTCCACACTCCAAACAAATCGTATAGGTTAATGCCCATTTCTAAACACTCCGAGGTATAGTGAGATAGATACCATACCAAAGAGTTGTCCCAAATGTTTATAAAACATCTCTTTCTTTCCAATACCTTCTATCTTCCTGGTATGTATTGGTGTAGGTTTCCTTCATATTGAGGCAGCTGAAAGAAGAACAAATCACACACAGGAAAAGGTTTCACAGAGAGGTGGTGAACAGGCACTGATCCACACCCTGCCCGGGGGTTCCCCGATGCTCTTAAGTGTGCTGGGGAGGAAGTGGTGGAGAATAGGGTGAGGACTGACTCCCTGGATACCTGATGGAGGTGCTGGTCCTCGACCACTGCTGCCTGCCTGCTGCTGCAAGAAAGTGCAATGGGATTGCTTATTTTCCCCCAAAGGCAGGCCAAAATATCATTGTAAAAGGAAGCCAGGAAAGGGAAGAACAAACGTGCCAGAAATGTGATACTTAGTACATTTTGGGCCACAGTTGATACTTAATAAATGTGTCAGACACTACATACAATGGCTAATAAAGTAATGGACACTCATTCTTTTCGAACTTAAAGAAAGTTCAATGGTATTGTTTTTACAATAATTTAGTAAAGCCTTTAATCCCAGCACTTGGGAGGCAGAGGCAGGCAGATTTCTGAGTTCGAGGCCAGCCTGGTCGACAGAGTGAGTTCCAGGACAGCCAGGGCTATACAGAGAAATCCTGTCTCAAATAATAATAATACTATTATTATTATTTAGTAAAATAAAACAATTTACAGATGTAAACGTTTTTAAGCCAGAAAAAAAGAGTAATTATAAATGTTGTATAGAAAAAAAAACCCCGCCAGATAAACGACTTCATTTGTATTGGGACCTATATAACAGATTATATTAATAGTTAAATTTTATAAACAAGAGAAGGAACAAAAAATCTATGGAATAAGTAGGAAATGAACGTGTAATATCACATATAATGATGTGCAAAAGGCTTAAGACGTGCAGAGCTTATCTTCGTAATTAGAAATATGCAAATCAAAATGAGATACCATTTTCAATCTGGCAGAGTAGCATAAATTACGAGTCTTAAACTGACAGCACGGGCCACTGGTGGGAATGGTAACCTTCATCTTCTGTTGAGGGAGAAGGCCGATATTCACTGCCAAATGAATTTGAATGAATTTGGCAACACTGATAAAAAGCACTCATTAGATAAAGCATAGTGCATTAGTGTACAATGAAGTACTGGTTAGCTAGAAAGGAATGCAGTGACACTATATGTGTAGATGTGGAAATTTTCCTAATACATTTGGTCAACTAAATAAACATGGCACACACAACAATGTGCATTGTATGCCTGTTTATGGATACTTTTAGAAGGATACTGTCTAGATTCAGAAGAAGCACATAAAATGAAGTTACCTTTAGAGACATAGGGATGAAACCTGGAGACTGGAAGTCTAAAGTGAAAGGAAGACCCATTTTATAATCTTGAACACATTTGGGTTTGTTTATTTTTTGTTTGGTTGTTTGTGTTTTGTCTTACCAAGTGCATGAAATGCTTTCAAAAAGAAAATCCATTTACTAAAAAGTAAACAATAGGTTGGGCATGGGGGCACACACCTTTAAGTCTAGCACTAGGGAGGTAGAGGCTGGTGGATCTCTGTGAGTTTGAGACCATTTTGCTCTATATAGCAAGTTCTAGAACAGCCAGGGCTATATAGTGAGTGGCTGTAACCAAAAAATAATTTAAAAAAAGTATAATGAATAAATGACTAATCTGGCCAAATAGTGTGCAGCAAACAGAAACAAAACCCTAACACTCTTCCTCTCACTGCTAAAAAAATTAATGCTTTTAAAAGAGTAATTTTCTTCAAACAATGGTCTATGATGAGACTGTAGGAGGCTGGATTTTCAGGCTATCGATTTGATTACGCAGTAGTCAGAGATTGACCTGCAAACTAATGATAGATTTTTTTTCAGTTAGTAGAGGAAGTAGGACTAGTCACATAACTTTGAGGACATGGAAAAGACAATGTTGACTTTATCTTCAAGGCTCAACTTCTACTGGAGAGAGAATGAAGGCTTAATACCCTCATTTACACCTATTCTGTGACTGTTTGAGGGGGCAGTTAAAGCATTTTTCAAGCACTGAGCCCTGCTGAAACATTGAGACAGTAATTTCCTACTGAGTCTGAAAAATGAAACCACAATATTCATGTTTTCCATAAGTAGAAAGGCTTTCATGGGGGTGGAGGCAGAATACAAGACATTTCAGAGAAGACCTAAACTGCACTTGGTGAAAGAAGCTGCACTCAGTGCAGAAGACTATTCAGCCAAAGCTACTGTTTCAGGACTGCGGAGATAGCTCAAACATGGGGACCAGAACTCAATTCCCAGTGCCCCAATGAAAACAAAACCTGAGTGTGAGCATGCCTGTTTGTAATCCTAGTGCTAGAGTGACCAAAAGAGGGAAATTCATGGAGCTTGCTGGCTAGCTAGCCTACCTTCTTGGTAAGCTACATACCTGTAAGAGATCATTTCGAAGTGCACGACAGCACCTCAGGAATGGCATCTGAAGTTTTCCTTTCACTTCTGCATATATGCATACATATGTTTGTCTGCACAACACACACATGGATACACAGACACACACAGGTGCAAGGATACACACAGACACACACGGACACATGGACAGGAAAAAAAGTTGTTTGTTTAACTTTTAAATTCTTGAAAGGAGCTAAGTAGTAGTCCAGTTGATGGGATATGACCATAATACCTCATAGGAATGTCTAATTATGCCTGGGACAGCATGGGGTTTTTTGTTGTTGTTGTTTGTTTGTTTGTTTGTTTTTGAGACAAAGTCTCACTGTGTAGCTCTGGCTGGTCTGGAACTCTCTATGTAGACCAGTCTAGCCTCAGATTCATAGAGACCTTCCGGCCTCTGCCTCCTGAATGCTGGGATTAAAGTCATGTGTGACCAATCCCAGCTAAAACATTAGATTTTAATCTTATGCAATGCAGAATGCAGTCTATGCAGTTGGACGAAGGACGGACTGGAGGCTTCACACAGGATTTGTAACATAAACTGTGCCTAAGTGTCCAAGTAGGCAAAACAACAAGAGCAAAAGCCTATTGGTAGGTCACTGGCAAACTGAGTGAGCAGACACCAGGGAAACAGCATATTGCACGGTAAAGAAGGTTGGATGAAGAAACTCATTCTAGTTGGCAGCAGGCTTAGAAGGCAGGAGGACATATAAGACTAGTGTGTTAGCTTATAAAATTCTGCTTACCAGATGAGAACACAGAATCAGTAGAGGGAGAAGAGGGCCTGGAAGCTCTCATGAGTGAATACTTGGGAAATGATAGACAGGCACTCTTACTAAGAAAAAAAAATATCGGGCTTCTTGGAGCAGTGTGAGTCTTCGATAGTGAGCTACACAGGACAGGAGAGATGGCTCAGTGGTTTGGGCTGCTCTTCCAAAGGACCTGGGATGGATTCCTAGAACTCACATTGTGGCTAACAACCATCTGTAACTTCAGTTCCAGGGAATCGGATGCCCTCTTCTGGTAACTCTGGGTACTGCAGGCATGTGGCACACAGATGTACATGCAGGCAAACACCCACATAACATAAAACATATCCTTGAGGTAACTGCAGCCAGGCAAATGAATAAGGGACCACTGCTGTGGTGGGGGGAGCAATAAGGAATGGAATAACAGGGTACAAGGAATCTGATGAGTAATGGGACAAATGGGAGAATCTCTAACTAGGCAGGGGAGGGAGATAAACACAGGAGAAAGTAAAATGACCATAAGGATGTCTGGAAAACAATACATAAGGAATCATATTATTAAGTATATACAGTATACATATGCTGTATATAAATATACATATAAATAACATTTCCTATCTGGGTTATCAATACTCCCTCCAAGAGCCAAAGACCATCTATCAAAAACCCTACCATGAACACTACCCCAGCCTCCCGCCCTACTAGGCACTCCCTGGGAACTCACCAGCTACTTTGGTCAGGGAAGCAGAAAGACTAATTGCAATTCTTCAGCTCTCCCTCCTCTCCTCCAAATCCAGTTGCCCGATCCCATCCCCAGCTCTGAAGCAGACCACCTGCTGCAGCTTCCCCTTCCTCCTGGCAACCTTTCTCCACCTCTTTTGTCTCAGCCCAGCTCCAGTAGGAATTCCCTGGGAACCCACCATCCAAGTACATCAAGTGGTTATTGAATATCAAATGATCCGTCCTGAAAACATACATACAAGTAATATTGTACAGACTCTATGGGTGTGTGTGCGCGCGCGCGTGCGTGTACGCATGCGCATGCAAAACAACAGTTAATGTCAAAAGAATCCAAAATGGAAACAGTCTCTACTGAACCTGAAAAGAGCATGAAAGCATCATAAATTCTCTATTACAAGGACTTGAGTTGCTTCTCAACTAGAGTTCTTCTCATTATATACATATTTGAAAACTTGTCTTCTCCATAAGAATTGGAATCTCAGATAATACCAAGCTGGGATGGTAATTTTGTGCTTTGGGAGCTCTTGGAAAAAAGGGGAAGCTGAGAATTAGGGAATTAAAGAGGAGGAGGGGTGTTATAATAAATGGTGTCTTGGGAGAGATGGAAAAAGATACACAGGGGACTTCTGGGAGACACGTGGCAGGAACTGAAATTGAGTAATTTGGCCCAAGCTGAGAAGCCGGGGGCAAGAGGGCACTGCTATTAAGTGCAATGAAGCAGGGACTAAGCTGAGTCAAAATTAAAATAGTCTTTTTTAAAAAAATCTCAAACCCGAACATGTCTTCATGACCTTGGGGTACACAGTTCATGAGGGTGAACCACTTGGAGTCAGGGTCAACTATTATATGCCATAGAATCCAAAAGCATCTGGATGTAAGGCCAGACATCAACCACAGTTACCATTTAATTCATTAATAATTGCCACAACAAAGCAAACCACTTAATTAAAATAGTAGGGTGGAAAGACATGCTTTTTCGGTGAGCTGAAGGAAATTGGAAAAAAAAGATCATTATTAATTTAAGGTGGCAAAATGTTATCAATATTCAATTTAATGCTGCTTTTAATGTTCTAATTCAGTAAACGTGAAAGTATTCGTAATGGGTTGCCATTGATCCACCAACACTTATTTCTACCATAAAGGTGACCTTCAACTAAAATTTTCTGTAGCAAAGGTTCTGGAACATAGAAGGTGTAGACACAGAATGCTTACAGAATAAGTGCCCTTCAGAAGCAACAAAACAGCTTGAATTTACATGCAATAGTCAAGCAATAATTTCTGTGTGCTCTGCAGATGCTGTGTCATGTTCCTTGCTGTCTGAAAAGATAATCAGAGATGGTGCATGATGTCAAGGCATGAAAAATGGGTCAACAGAGGAACGGCCATTAAAATAGTATAGGCTTCCCACGGAGCAAAATAATGGCAGGAAAACATTGGGGCTGGTTCTTCAGAGATCCAAAATCAGCTTGGCACTATGTGGGAAAAAAATAAAATTTTATATTAAAGGGGTTTTATGTATATGAGTGCTCTATCTGCATGTATGCCAGCATGCCAGAAGAGGGTGCCAGATCCCATTACAGATGGCTGTGAGCCACCATGTGGTTGCTGGGAATTGAACTCAGGACCTCTGGAAGAGCAGTCAGCGCTCTTAACCACTGACCCATCTCTCCAGCCCAGTATTAAGGGTTTCTTACTTGGATATAAATTAGACAAGGAAGCTATCAGTGAGTCAGAAGCAAGATTGATTTGTAGAGATCTGTGTAGAAAAGTTGTAAGCTGAAAAATGAACTCATGGTTCCCCTGTGTTATTTCAGGGATATGTTATTAAGGAGAAACTAGAAGATGATCCTGGATACAGTCTCAATAAATTTTATTCTATTTTTATGTATATGGATGTTTGTCTTCATGTAAGCTTATATATAGCTTTTGTGGCTAGTGCCCACAAGGGCCAGAAGAGGGCTTCAGTTTTCCTGGAACTGGTTGTGAGCTGCCTTGTGGGTGCGGGGAACTGAATCTGGGACCTCTGAAAAGAGCTGCCAGTGCTCTTAACTGCTGCACCATCTAGCCCCTGGAGAAAATGTGTTATTGCTCAGCACAAACACCTCTCATTTCTAGACTGAAAGGATCAAGGAAAGTAAATGAACCCTTAGTGTAGGCCATGATCTCAGGGTTAACACTATGATGTTGACCATATTTTTAAGTTAACCACAGCTTTGGACAATAAGAAATCCAAAGAAGTGCTGGAATTCTTGGCTCTAGACGTGTATGATACAAGAAGAATTTTGTATTGAAGGGCTGTGGTAATGCGAATTCCATTTAATTTACTTCTTTGGAACTTCTCAGCAACTTGACCCAGAATGTAAAACAACATGGACAGAGGAATTGGTCCCTATTTTCCCAAACCCAAGGAGAAGTCAATATTTGGATTTCATTGACTTAGGAAAGATTGCATCAGCTCGGAGTCAAGTGCTGCCAACTGTCTTTCTAGGTCCAAGCCCCAAGACTTGAAAACTACGTTTCCTCACCTTTGAACATTCTTTTACTACAGACTGCTGTGTTCTTTAGCTTCCCCTAGAGGTTGGCTCTTCTGAAGGCACAGTTCATATTACTGTTTAACATGTCAAGAATGCTTAGCACCTCAGGCATGGCAGAGAAGTCTGAGAGAAGCAAGCCATGTCACACGAGGCTGTTTATTGGCCTTTCTGGGGCCACCCTTGTTCTCTTTCTTCACATATATGTTTCAAAACTTTCAGTGGCTACGTCTTGAAGGAAGAATACATGTGGACAGAACATTAAGAGGGAAAAATCAGTTTACTCAGGCGTGAGCAACTGCTATCATGGTTCTATGATGACGGGGGCTCTGAGCTAGGAGAGGAAAATCCTCTAAAGAAGAAAAATGAGTGAAGCTCATTGATAGATGGAGATAATGGAAGGAAGGGGGGACGATGGAGGCAAGGGGCTGAGCACACAGACAGCTGAATGGGGATTCTGTGCAGCTGCTTTCCATTTCCAGGAAAAATGGAATCAGAATCCGTTTCCATGGAGAGCTGTCCTCCTACTTGACAACAGAACTGCACACGAGGAAGGGAAGCCTGCGGATTTCTTTTCCCTTCTGTGATCAAGAACCGATCGTGTCACTAAGAAATAGTGTACAATTAGCAGGTTTCCAAGTTTTCTGCTAAGGTTCTTGCATTAGGACCATATATCCTCAAAATAAATTGGCTGGGTTAAATTTAAAGCCTATGTCTGTAAACATCCTGATCTCCCAGGAAAGGTGGCTTTGAATATTGATTTTCTTTCTTCCATCCACATTCCCTGTTTCTATCTCCCTTGGCTTCCATTGGGGCAGCCATAGACATCCCACTCTACTTCTGACTACAGCATGCTTGCAATTTCTTTGTAAACCAATCTTCAACCTGAGATTCCAAATGAATAAACGTTTACAACAAATTATTTTTAGTTTAGTTTATTTTTGCAGTTCTAGGGAGCAAACCCGAGGACTTGCCCGTGCTAAATAGTATTCCTAGCCCCATGTACTTTTAAATAGCTCAGAATTCGTTTGTAAGTCAAGTCCGCTAAGTCTCATTCAAACCCACTGAGTAACCACGTTATCTCTACACTTCACATTCCATGCCTCTGTTCGTGTTTTCCCCCTACCTGGGACTGCCCCTGCCCCTTGATTTCACCTATAATATCAGTGTCTTTCCTGTTACTGTGAGAGAATAGCCTAACAAAAGAAACTGAAGGGAGGAACTCAGCTCACAGTTCAAAGGTTCAGTCCATCACAGTGGGGAAGACATAGTACAGGAACATGAGACAGATAGGCACGTGGCAGCCACAGTCAAGAAGCAGGGAAAAATGCATGCTCCTTTCCAGCTCCCTCTCTCCACTTACACAGTCCAAGATCACCTTCACAGGGGATAGCCCTGCCCACACAGAGGCCCATCTTCCAGACGACTCAAGACACTGTCAAGCTGACAATTAACAGTAGCTGCCACATCTACTAAAGTAATCTTGTAGAATATACCCTGAGGACTTATCCTAAAACTGTCACTTAAGAAAACATGTTTCCTACTAATAGTGAAATCTTCTTCTAAATATGGGGTGGCATGCCTAGTAGAAATAGAGAGTAGACCAGATCTCAAAATGCTGGAAATTATATGTCCTGGTTCTAGTCAATGAGACACCGGGAAGATTTGCTCAGAGGCTTCTAGGCACGAGTTGTCTTTTTGAAAAGCAAGCAGAGGCAGGAATGTTTGTACTACAGCTCTCTGATTTTTGCATTTGAATAGAATTGAACAAAGATGTGATTCTTAGAGTTAACAGTTCTCATGATCGTGAACAGTGGGAAAGAAGAAGACAACACAAGACACCAAGTCCGAACCTAGTCCTTAAATGTCTGAATCAGCACTAGCGATAACTTGCCGCTAGGCTGTCTGGGAGAAGAAACAACTCTTGTTATTCTCCATCAACTTTTCCATTGTAAATCAGATGCACTCTGATCCTTTTCCAATCCTCGACGGGCCCCTAGGAACCATTTCATAGACCTTCCAACCTGCCACGGGGCAAGATATCTGCTTCTGTCTCCTTTATTCTTGCAGACACATTTGTGAGTGTTACTTATTTCCATGTCCTTAATCCTTTTTCATGTGCACTTTTCCCCTTTGAATTGTAAGCGTCTGTGGACATGATCTTAATCTGTTCATTCCCTGAAAAACCTGATCTTTTAAGAACATGTTTATAAGATCTTAATGGGCTTATATATCACCCGAGGATCCTATAAAAATGCAGAGTTCTGGAGCACAAGCCACCGAAGCTCTGATTCAGTAGGTCTAAGGTGGTGGTGGGGCTCAAAATATGACCTTAAAAATAAGTTCCCCTATGATGTCAAACTGTCTTCTAAATACGTATGTTTATACCTCTTGGTTAGTGCTGTCCTGCTCCTTTGTTGGAGAAGCTACTTTTTGAAGTGAACAGGTGGTTAATACAGAGACTCATGCATGGCTGATCAAGGTGCCCAGAATAAGTGACTATCCAATGTTCAGCATTAAAAAAAGGACATTCGTATCACTCCTCCTAGGGCTCAGGAGTGGGAAAGATGATTATCAGGAGCCACTGACAGTTAATGGCTTCTGGGGGGGGAGGGGGTGAGTCATCATCAGGGGCTGCCCATACCCCACTGGATAGCTCCACATCCATGCCCACATGGATCATGGGAAAAAAGTATCAAAGTTGAGTTGGTACTTTTTTTTAAAGCAGAAGGGAGAGGAGTTACTGAAATTGGCAAGAGATAATGGTATGGCCAGAGTGTAATATATGAGTTGAATACAAATAAAAAAATTAATTAATAAAGAAAATTTGAAAAATAAAAGATAAAAACAATTCCCTGGATTACAATGATGTGCTGGTCCAGGAGCCATTCTCTCTAAGGAAACACTGATTAGAAGATACTACATGGTATTTGCGTTGTTTTTATAATGCATCATTTTCTGCTGGTGGTTTCCTTCCTGTTTCTGTTTCTCCAGTAGCCCTGTGAACTCTTGGAGGACAGAGACTATATCTAATGCTCTCATTACTCCCAAGAGTGTCTAGCCCAGTCCCTCCCCCTCTCTGTCTCTGTGTCTGTCTGTCTGTCTGTCTGTCTGTCTCTCTCTCTCTCTCTCTCTCACATACACACACACACACACACACACACACACACACACACACACACACTCACGAACCCTTTCCATTCTTTTAGAAAGCTTAAGGGTTATGTCTCAGTGGCAGAACTTGTGCTTAGTATATGAGGTCCTAACTTCCTTCTTCAGGACCACACATACAAACAAAACCTTTACTGAGTAGCTGAATGAACAAAGGAGAGTGAAGGAGGGGGGGAGTGAATACAGACACTGATATGCAAATCGGGGTTATTATTTCTAGCATTAATAAGTGAAATAGAGTGGTACTTGACTGACATTTATACAGAGACCTGAGGATTTCACCCTTGGTTTCTGTTGAATTGAGTCTTATGTTTTTATGGGTCACATATTTTATATTACACACTTCATTCCCTCCACTTCTCTGAGCCAAGAAGTGCTTCTTGAAATAATCAAATAAGTAAATCAATTTCCTCCCAGGCAAAGGTTCTCACATGTATTTGTGTTATTTGGTTGCAAAACAGTATCCTGCATGGCAGGAGTGAGTAACGATTTCTTCCCGGAACATTAAAGGTTGAATTATTGTCAGGAACATGAAATTTGATTCTTTTTTAGTAATTTATTTATTTATTCACTTTACATCCCAATAGAAATCTGTGTCTTATGTTGATGAGTCTTGTTTTTGAAAGGCCCCTTATGAGGGAAATTTGTGATCTGAGGACACAATGTGAAAGTGTAGCCCTAAACTGCATACATCATACATACATAATGAGTATGAGTCTAGGCTACTTACCAAAATATTTGCTTTCAACCTGTAATGGAAAACAATCCCTCTTTGCCAATGACTAAATCTTAAATAGTGGCAGTATCTATGAACAAATATATTGCTTCTGTATCTGCTGGGACTGCTGTTTGGACGATTTAACAAGAAATATTCATAGTAGCAGGATACTTTAAAAGTGCTACTGTTTCAAATACAAAGGCCGTGGTAAAAAGACTCACGGAGTAATATCCTCAATAAAAACTTGCTGAGCTTTGTCCTTTTGATTCTTGGCTAATAACCTGGATCAAACAACTTGTTTAAACCATTAGAAGCAACAGTGGCAAAGGCAATGACTGATACTAGATTTATTTCCGAGGTCAGAGGAGTCAAGATGAAAGGGTGCATATCGCTTGGATTCCATTAATTTATTTTCAACTTTTGACTATACAGTGCTAGAGTACTGTCCCCAATACTGAATGACAGTTGAATTATTCATTTGATAGTCATTTACTAGGCCCATAATCATAGTTAAGTAATCACTTTTGAGCTGCAATTCCAAGAATCCTAAGTATAGATCACTGTGTATTTCTACAGGAAGCTATAGAAAGTATTGTCTTCATTGAGCCACATAGGGAAGACGTCACCTGAAAATAGGGAAGACGTAAATTACCTCAAAAGGTAAAACCTTATTTCTCACAATGGGGTTCACGAATCTGCAGCAGCAGCACCATCCACATACTAGCTAGCATGTTGGGTAGCTTAGGATGTTGGATGTCTAATAGGATGTCTAAAAGGCTAAGTGCTATTGAGAGAAATAAATGAATCAATACATTGATACGTATACAAACTTAGAACAGGGCATAACACTCAAACGTATTCATTCAGACTGTAGCTGTTACAGTGAGGACTGACTGCAGTTGCAACCATGGAGAATAAATGACAGAAAGTATTGAGTAAAATCTGGGTGTGCTGTCTTAAGCCTGTAATCCAGCGACTGAGAAAGAGAAAGACTGGGAGTTGAAGGCTAACATCCAATATACATGACTATTGTCTTCAGAACAGAGAGGGACACACTGGGTTGCAGTGGACAGAATATAGTTGAGTGCTATCAGGTAGATGATTTATAAAAACAGTACACAAAGTTGGGTGGGTAGAGAAGAGGAAGTGGATCTAAGAGAAATTGGGAGAAAGGAGTCAGTTGAATACAATCAAAATTGTACTAATTTCTCAGAGAACTAACAAAAATGAAAAGAAGGGAAGGAGGGGGGGGAAGAAAAGAAAGCCAGCTATAGTAGCAGATGCCTGTGATGTAAGCAAGCATTCTGATAAGGAAGCTTGTGAAAGGAGATAAGAATTGTGAGGCCAGCCTGGGCTAAATACTGGAGGGCCTATCTCAAAACAAAGCAAAGCAAAGCAAAACAAAACAAAACAAAACAAAACATAAAACAAATTCTTCCCTTAGAGTATTTGTAACTTGGACCTAATTCTGCTTACATATGGTCCCCACTGGAAAAAGCAAAAGTCACGACAGTCTCCTAAGTACCCACTGAGACAGTTAGTCAAGGCTATCCCTGCCAAGAGCCTGGAGCTTAAATTCTAACTCATCAGTCACACTTCTAACTAATGCTGTTCTAGACATCACAGAATGAGTAATATGTTGGAATAAAAAACCACATTCCTTAACTCCATTTTAATGCAAATCTCATATAAATTACTGTCTGAGATTTATAAAGCTGACAGCGTTGAAAAGAGTCCCATCTGGCAAGCTGTGTGGAAACAAATTGGTTCTGCCTGATGTGGGTGAGGGGTTACTGGAATCCTACATGTCTGCACAATTTCCTCGGATAATCTGGGTCATGCAACAGCTCTCCAATTTGGCTCCCCATTAGAAATCCTGGATAACTGGGTCTCATCCCAAAAGATGGCAGTTTAACTCTTTCAGAGTAGGGCCTAGGCATGAGAAGTTTTTAAAGTTTCCCACATGATTATACTGTGCAGCCATGGTTGAAAACTATGGCTATAAAACACAGTAGGCCCAGAGATGTGCCCATTAAGGTTTAGTGGGTAAGTGACTAAGTGCCTTACTTTGACTCAGTGACTATGTGAAAGAAGTTAGCATAAAGCAAACAAGAACCAAGGGCAAAAGAGGGGTTGAAAAAAAGGGGTTCATATGGGGGAGCACATGAGTATTCTGCTTGTATGTCCTGAGATGAACCAGTATGAATGTGGGATTTCCCTACCACAAGTATACTAGTAGTTTTATAAAGTTGATTTAGTTCTGGGCCATTAAAAATATTATATGAGAAAAGGGGAAAGCTGTAGAAATGTAAAGCTGACAAAATGAAGTATCAAAAAAACACCACGTAACACGGTTGGCATCAAATCTATCTCAAAATTCATTTCCCACAACAGCAAAACCTGAGTCCATCCTACCTATTAGTAGAGTGGACTAATAAATGCATAGCATTCACTCAGTGAAAATTACAGGGGGAAAAAAGCATGACTTTCTACACTTCAGAGCACGATAAACTTCCCTGACACAATGTTGACAAGGCTGAGACACATCAGCATGAAAAAATACAAATCTTAAAAGTCAGAAAAATTAGTCACTGATCTGTGAAATTTGGATGAGTGGTTATCTTTTGGGAAAGGTCTTGACCTGGAAGTATATGAAGGGACTTGCTGAGGTGGGGTGTATGCACATACCACAACATTCTATGAATCAAACTATTAAGGTATAGATGTGTGTTTCTATTAATTATCCTGTTATGCTTGCAGACAGAAGCCTAGCAAAACTGTCCTCTGAGAGGCTCTACCCAGCAGCTGACAGAAACAGATGCAAATACCCATAGCCAAACACTGGATGGAGGTCAGAGACTCTTATGGAAGAGGTAGAGGAAGGACTGAAGGCCCTCAAGAGGATAGGGACCCCACAGGAAGACCAACAGTGTCAACTAAACTGGACCCT
This sequence comes from Rhynchomys soricoides, assembly GCA_019843965.1. Lineage (NCBI taxonomy): Eukaryota > Metazoa > Chordata > Mammalia > Rodentia > Muridae > Rhynchomys > Rhynchomys soricoides. The sequence goes on from JADRCH010007211.1 coordinate 758,755, forward strand.
TGGGGCTCTCAGAGACTGAGCCATCAACTAAAGGACATATAGGCTGGACCTAAGTAGCACAAATGTAGCAGACATGTGGCTCAGTCTCCATGTAGGTCCCCCAACAACTAGAGTGGAGGCTCTCCCCTAAAGCTGTTGCCTGTCTATGGTATCTGTTCCCCAACAGGGCTGCCTTGTCTGGCCTCAGTGGGAAAGGATGTGCCTAATCCTGCAGAGACTTGATGAATCATGGTGGGGGAATATGCCACCATCTCAGAAGAGAAGGAGAGGAGGAATGGGGGGACTCTGTGAAGGGGTACCAGGAGGGGGCAGCATTTGGGGTGTAAATAAGCTAATATGTGTGCTTTATTACATGCAGGGTATACAACAATAAAAAGGAAACTTCATTTCTAATTTTTAAAGTTTATTGATTTTGATGTGTTTTGCCTACATGGACATCTATGCACCACATGGGGGCTAGGTGCCTACAGAGCCCAGAAGAGGGTACTGGGTTCCCTGGGAATGGAGTTACAGATGGTTCTGAGCTGCCATTGGGTGTTAGGAGTGAAACTCACGGAGTCTCTCCAGCCTCTTATTTATGATTATCACTCATCCCATAAATCCTAAGAGCTTACTCTGAGACCATTGGTGTTGCAATTGTAGGACATAGCAGTTTCCTAAATGGACAGAACCTCTGCAGTCCTTACTCTTCTGTTGTATTATAGAAGATAGGCTATAGGACTGAAACAAATGGATGTCACATAATGTCAGGCAAATAAGTGCCAGAAAGCAAAGTAGCATGAGGGGTACAGAGTTTGTGTGGGGTTGGGGTGTGGATTTTAGTTGGCATGTTCAGAGAAGGCCATTTTGAGAGCACACTCATTCACAAAGTTAAGATCTCTGGTTTCCAACCTACAGAAGATTAGAAGTATCACATTATATGAAAATGTCAATGTCGCCTGAAGTCAGAAAAGGTCAGGAGTACCAACTGACAAGTGTAGACAGCCACAGGAGCTACAGTCTAGCAGACCTAGACACTCAGGGGTCAAGCACTATAACACTCTTTAGAACATTCCTGTGATAAAACTAAAAACCTGTCCTACTACTTCTTTTATATCTTATCAAATTTTCTTAGTCTCTGGTGAACTTGATAGTGAGCCTCACAAATACAGGGGCGTGGTCCTCTTAACCTTCTCATCTACTCAGCACTATGGAATGAGGAGACCTAGAGAAGCAGTGAATAAATCTTTACTATCTACCTGGTTATCTGATGACACCACCCATTGATACAAGATCATTTCCATAACTGTCTGCTGAACAATGCAGTACCATTCAGAGTTATGGATGAATAACACACCAATTTTTCACTTCTCACATTGAGTATTTAAAAAAAAAAGAGCATCTCATTTAGCTAGCAAACTCTCTTACAGTAAACTACTCTCAAACACGCTGGAGAAATTTGGTACAGCTGCATGAACTGATCCTGCCTTGATTGCATCTGAGCTATTTCCCTGTCATTCCATCCAGAGCAGCACTGTTTAAACTTTTTGATTGTCTTGCTTAGTTTTCATTGTCAACTTGACACAACCTAGAGTCATCTTGTAAAAGGGAACCACAAGTGAAGAATAACTTTCATGAAACTTGCCTGTGGACAGGTCTATATAGAATTTTCTTAATTATTTATTGATGAAGGAGGGCCAGACCACTATGGGTAGTACCATTAGTAAGCAGTTAGTGCTGGGCTATATAAGAAATCTAGCTGAGCATGATGAGCCAAAAGGGAGCCAGCAATCAGCATTCCTTTATGGTTCCTGCCCTGATTTCCCACAACAATGGATTGTGACCTGGAGGTATAAGCCAAATATCCTCTTTCTTCCTGAATTGTTTTTGTTCAAAATATTTTATCATGGCAGGAGAAATGGAACTAGAATATGGTATCTGAATTGCAATGAGAAAGGGGCTAGTTAGAAATGGACATTTCCAGATTCCATCCTCAAATGATTCAATAAGTCCAGGACTAAGAATAAGAATCAAAACAACAACTCCCATTCTTCAACATCAGTTAACTGCCAAGAGTCATATTAACTTCACTTGCTGTTCTATTTAATCTTATCCACAGACTAATATGCCATAGGTACGTTTAATCAATAAAGAAAATGGTTATGATGGGTAGGTCTTGTTAAATTGATACTAACTAGAGTCACCTGGAAAGAGGTGAGTTTGGGCTATCAGGCTGGCCGAAGGGCATGTTTGTGGGTCAATTTTTTAAAATAAAAACTGATTGATGTGGGGGAGCCAAGCCTACCGTGGGCAAGGCCAGCTCTGGGCAAGTGGTCTTGGGTTGTATAAGAAAACAAGCTGAGCAAGCCATTGAGAGCAAGCCAGTAAGCAGCATCCCTCCATAGTTTCTGCTTCAGTTCCTGCCTTCAGGTTCCTGATTTGAGCTCCTGTATTGGTTTCCCTTATTCATGGACTGTAACCTATAAGCCAAATAAACCTTTTCTGCCCCCAAGTTGATTTTGTTCCACGTTTTATCACAGTAATACACAGCAAACAAAGGCAATGGTGAAGAGAAGGTTCTAGTCATATTTCTAGGTCACACAATAAGTAAGGAGCTCTGGGATTTAAACTCAAGCATTATGGTTTCAAAGTCTATCTATTGTCTCTCCATAGATGTTTACAATTCAAATTATGCTTGCAATCTGGCAGCTTGTCTTTAAGAAGAAATATTTAGTATCAGGCCTTTCATTAATTCTCTTGATCTCCTATCTATAACTACTTTTATATTGAGCTTGAGTATCTTAGTTACTTTTCTATTGATGTAATAAAACACTATGACCATGACAACCTATAAAAGAAAATTAATTGGGGGGTTACAGTTTCAGAAGACTGGAGTCTATGATGGTGGAGCAAAGGCATGACACAGGAATTTCTGGAAGCTTACATTTTCATATCCAAGTTGTATGCAAAGATGGAAAATGTCATTGTGTTTTGAGACATCAATGCTCACCCCCACTGACACACCTCCTCCAAGAAGGCCACACCTCCTAACCCTTCCCAAACAGTTCCAAAAACAGGGAACCAAGTATTCAAACTTATGAGCCTATAGGGGCCATTCTCATTCAAATCACCACAGAGCATTAGAGGAACCCTTCCGCATTCCACATATGAAAGGAACCTTATTCCCTAGGTTTACAAAAGAGAGGGTGAGTGGGTCTTTTATGGAGAGTGTAAAATATAGTACAAATCACAAGTGAGTAAGCAGAGACATGTCAAACCAAAATTTGAGATGAAGGTCAAAAAGAAATCACTATAGCCACAAAAGAAAATAGCTATTCAAGGGGCAGGGGTTTCCACATGAAAAGAGGAGACAGTTGAATATAGTGTTGATAATGCTGACTCAGAAGGTGGAGAGAGGAGAACTTCACGTTCAAGTCTAGCTTTCAATATTCAGGAGATTCTCTCATTTAAAAAGTCCAAAACAAAAAACAGAACAGAGTGCATTCTGCTTCTCCATCTGTCTTGACATACCTAGCAGGATCTACCCCGTCATACTCCATCGGAAACCTTCCTTTGGCTTCTACAGTGTCCTCGGCTTTGATCTGGGCAAGGCTCAAAGTATCAGAAGTCATGCAATTCAGCAATGAAGAACAGCAAGTGATGGACATGTCTTTATCTTTCTTATTCCTCACGCAGGACACTTCCAGGTGCATTTATACATCATCAATCGAATATTTTCATGGGGTTAAATCCCAGTTTTCCACAGTAATACCTTGTTTATGATCCCATACTCCCTCAGTGTTCTTGCGAGAACTACCTTTCAAATAAGCTGCTCTCAAGTCTTTATTTCAGAGGGTACTCTCTAGTAAGAAAAATTAAGACAAAGAATGTGATGGGTGGGGATAGAGGAGTGTGAATGTATACATGTATGCATACACACATACATATACACACACACACAGGCCACAGACACAAAGCTACTCCATGTAGGAAAAGTTCTAAACTTGGTGGATTTCTTAATATGCTAACGGAGGCCACCCATGGTTAGTTGGAAAACTGACTAGTTAATGCTAGCGAGTTCTTTTGTTTCATCTGGCTTAAAACAGAAAGAGGAGAGGTCAGCCATCCTGCTGAATCCTACCCACATGGAGCAAATTTGCACTTTTGAGCAAATTAAATGTTTGTTGTTATTCTTAACTGTTAGGTTTTGGAGTCAGTTTTATACAGATAATAGATATACTTGGTTCCTGGGGAACAGAAAGCAGACTAAAAAGTTTTATCAACCCTTTAAGACACAATGCATTTTTTTATTTTACAAAGGCTGTAATGTCAAGTCCTCTCCTGTATCTCCAGGCTTTTACTGTCTCTCTAATTCTACTGAAAGCAATGGGAAGAGTTTCCCAAGTCATCAAGAGCAAGAGCTTTCAGGTGACTGTAAGTATCTGCTAACTTATAATGTTTTTCTTATCCCATCTACTCTGATATCCTTGGAAACTTAATTTTTATAGAGACCTATGCTTCTCTCTGGAAAACAAATTTTCTTACAGTAGAGACAGAGCTTTAGGTACTTTAGGTAAACTCGATTCAATCTTGGGATGACGCCTCTTTAACAGCCACAGATAATCAACAAAGCGGCTCTTTTGAAACGCTTCTCTTTCACTGTAGAATAATAGAAATCCATTAATAATCCACAATAACATTTCTGCAAACCCTTTCCTCATTTTGCAATTTCTTTGTCCTTCACAGCTGTTAAAACTATCTTTCACACTTCAGTGTTTTCTCAAGTCCCAGAATCCATCTGTGTTGTTTTTGTCCCCTTCTCTATTGCCTCTCCTCTCCTCCCATACTCATGAATTAGTCTCTATATCAATAAGAATACGTTTTGTTTCTTTGGGAAGGTAAAAGTGACCATACAGTGGATTTAAGCAAGAAAATATGGGTCTCACCAATGATTGTACCAAACTGGATAGACAGAAGCCCCAGAGGCCTCAACCCCACACAAAGAACTATAGACAACTAAGGAAAGCCAAGAGAAGAAGAGGTGGTCCTCCGCAGGGAAGAGCACACCAATTGGTTGTCTGGTGCCAAAGAGTCAGCCCTGAAAACACATACAGGTAGCATTAGACGGACTGAATGGGTTATGTTTAGGAATATGTAACTCTGTGTGTGTGTGTTTACAAATGCATAAATGCATGCATTAACAATTATTTAAAAAGAAGACCATGAATTTGAGGGAGGTATTCGGGTATATGGAAGGGTTTGGAGAAAGGGAAGAATGTTGTGAAAAATGATAATATAAAACTTAGAAACAGAAAATACAGAAAAGAAAATATAGGCTTATTTTTAGCAGGTAAAAAGTTGCTGGATAGAGGTGGAGGGGACAAATATTGCTGTAGGTTGAATATGGACTGTTCACCCTCACCCCAAAGTTTTCCCCCTAAAAAGTTTGACTGCCGCCCAATGGGGAGGAAACTGAATCATGAGTTCTCTGATCCAAGCTATGAACTCATTCGCTCAGTAGTTAGAGTCACTACTGACAGCTGCTGGAAACTACAGAAGGTCAGGACTATGAAAAGAATGAGTTTCTTGAAGATTACATCTTATCTCAGGCCTTTCTTGTCTGTCTGACTCTCTGCCCCCAGGCTGCCGTGAGCTGAGTTACTTTATTTCAGTACACAGATGCTCCTGTCATCGTAATAGTCCACGCTCAGGCCCTGAAGTCATACAGTTAAGTAACTATGAACCGAAACTCCTGATATGGGAGCTAAATGACACCCTTTCTGCACTGAACTTCTTTCTCAGGTACTTTGCTACAGGGCCAAAAAGTCTTGACTAACACAGCTGTTACCATTTTAGCTGTAGACCGTATTTCATCTGTACTGACTGGTTTTATGTCAACTTTATATAAGCTAGTCATTTGGAAAGAGAGAGCACAACTGAGAAAATGCCTGCACCAGATTGGCTGGTGGGCAAGCCAGTAGAGCATTTTTTCTTAAAATTGATGTTTGAATTGGGAGAAACCAGTTCACTGTGGGTGGTGCCATTCCTGACCTGGCATCTATCAGGTCCTGGTGCTGTAAGAAAGCAGGCAGAGCAAGCCATGGAGAACAAGTCAGTAAGCAGCCATGTTCCATGGCCTTGCATCATTTCCTGCCTCCAAGTTCCTGCCTTGAGCTTTTATCTTGACTTCCTAGAAGATGGACTATAAACTGTAAAATAAAAATGAACCATTTCCTCTTCAAGTTGATTTTGGTCATGGTGTATTATCACAGCAATGTGTGATGTGTTACTTACACTCCATTGGAAGAGTTTGGTTTTCAAATTTAATCCTATTATCAGGAAACATTCCCATTCTGTAGTATCCAGGAAAACTAGAAGCATGTTTCTGGCAACTAATTTGTTAAATGTCACTGACAAACACAGTTTTGGATAATGACATTTTAATTTTAAATGCAGTTTCCTCTGCCAACTCATCTGCCCATTTCCCTTTTTTAAAATTATTTGTTAATGTGGAAATTCAAAATGAAAAAAAAGAATTAACCTCCTGATAAAGATTTGGACTGTAAAGAAGTATTTACAATCACCCATTGCTTTATATCTTAAAGAATTTCTTAGGTGTGGATTTGCTCCTCATTGGCATTAATTTGCCATGATCTTTTCTCAAGGATTTCCTTGGTGGGGGGTGATTTAAAAATATAAAAGAAGTTTGTGGGGGCTGGAAAGATGGCTCAGTGGTTTAGAGCACTTGCTTCCAAAGGACTCGGACTTGATTTCCAGCACTCACATGGTAACTCACAACTGCCCTTAAGTCCAGTTCTAGGGGATCTGGTGCCCTCTTCTGACCTCTGTGGGCACCAGGCATACATGTGGTACACATACATACATACATTCACACATAACACTCATACACACACACAAATAAAGTAAATCTAACAAAGAAATTCTGTTTCCTTGCTGTCCTGTCTACATTCTTCTAGACTAATGGTTCCCGGTATGTTCTCTGAACAAACACTAGGGAAATGTATAGAAATCCAAATTCTCTGGTCCTATGCCAGACATTTGGAAACAGAAATTATAGTATAGAACCAGGCAGTCTATATTAAGCCTTCAGGTGACTTGAATGTTTACTGGGTTGTGAAAACCATTGCCTTAGGATGTAAAAAAATGAACCAAAGTGATAGAGTGACCTAAAATGCAAAAGACCGTAAGTTTACTTCTGTGCTCTCCTAATCGTTTACTGTATCAAATTCAAATACCTCCTTGGACCTGATGTTTTTAAATATTAAATGAAGGACTTGGGGCTGAAATTCACATTGCAGAAAGTCACAAAATCACCACAGCCAAGCTCTAGCTGAGTACTATAATATTTTGATATGTGCTTCCATTTGGGGGCTTACTGTTCGGTAAGGTCTCTTGTAGCTCACTCTCTCTGTATCTGAGTCTGGCTTTAAACTCCTCAGCCTCCTGCCCCTGCTCCCCAAACATTTGTACATAGCTCATCTCCATTGTTTTTTTTTTTTTTTAATGTTTCAGGAAAGGTTAACCTAATCTTGCCGAAATGACTAGAAGCTGTATTTAAAACATTTCTCTTTAAGTCAAGTAATTTGTATAAGTTGCTGGTGAAAGCTTTTTGACAGTTTATCTCTTCTGGAATTTATTGTGTCACATCTGATCTATTGGGGAGTCTTGGAATGAAAGTATTTTTCTGTAACTTTCAACAGATTCATAATTACCCTTCAATTCATAAAAAATAATTCTCTCTGGACAAAAATAACTCAACATTAGTTAGAACTGTTATTGAGATTCAAACATAACATATTTATTTGTATCAATACTTCAATGTATTATTGCAATGATATTAAAAATTAATTTTAATAACAAGTGTAAGATTTATATTTTGACATGACGGTGTGACACTCATTTTAGAGACCATTCATTGTTTTCTGCTGATAAATTCAATTGAGTAGTTTCTGAGCTGTGACCAATCTTAAGCTGAAACACAGAGCACGGATTGGGTGCTATTTGTTTAAACAAATGATTCATCCCATCCATTAAAACTTCAGATGTGACAAGCAAATTTATGGTGAAATGAACTTTCCAGATGGGCTCAAATTTTCACACAAGTAGCTTTGAAATTAGCTCAATCTTCTACTACTGAGTTCAGGAAATGAAAAAGGAGCTTTTTACCTAAAAAGTCAATGGCTAATAGGTAAACTGAAGATCTTACAAAGTCACAATGAAAAAGGGGCTCAGGATCAGCAAATAGAGGTCAAAGAAGGAGATGTGCTTTGCATGGAAGAGAAATCCCTGGCATGGCACTTTGTCTTTAAGAATACAACCCCATAAGAAGAACAATATCAACTAACTGGATCCCCCAGAGCTCTCAGGGACTAAACCACCAACCAAAGCGTGTACATGGAGGGAGCCAGGACTCCAGATACATATGTAGCAAAGGATGGCCTTGTCTGGCATCAATGGGAGGGGAGGCCCTTGGTCCTCTGGAGGCTCGATGCCCCAGCATAGGGGGATGCTAGGGAGGTGGGGCAGGAGTGGGTGGGTGTGGGGAGAGTACCCTCTTAGAAGCAGAGGGCAGGGGGGAAGGGTCTATCGGATGAGGGGTTTGTGGAGGGGAAACCAGGAAGGGGAATAGCTTTTGAAATGTAAACAGATAAAATGATTAATATAAAGAAGAATCAACATTAAAAGAAGACAGAATTGCTAACATAAAAGCCACAACAAGACTCAGGAAAAATCACAGGCATACCTGGGCCACTCCTTAGTTCTCACTAGTGAAGAGATGTCTAAAGACAACAGAACACAAAAGGAGAGGGGAGGAAAACCATACCAAGAGACTTGGAACCTCACAAAAGAGATAATTAGATTACTCTGGTCATGGTGTTCCTGAGCAAAGGAAGGCTAGAAGACTCCTTTCCTACTCATCTTCTGACCCCTTCCATCATACAGGTTTTAAAAGTTGTTGAAAAGATATACTTCGATGTGAAAGCATCACAAAATCCTATCACGATGTGGGCACTGGGCTGATGTTAGGCTCCCTGGACAGGGAATTGCTTGGGTGGAAGGTGAGCCTTCTGACAATTCCAATTCCCTATGGGAAAAAGTTAGGGAATCTTTCATCCTTTGCATGACATTTCTATCACAAAGAATTTAATACAAGGTGCATTTCCTTCATTCATCCATTCAACCAGCACTTATTGATAACACATGATACGCTAGGCATGGTTCTCAGGGATACACTGTGGAATGAATAAAAAAAAAAGATCTCTGTGCTCAAAAACTTTATATTCTTTCATAGTGCAGATTAAATGATTAATATAGTAATCCTGGGGACCACGTTTCTTAGAAAAGTTGGCATTTGGTTGGAATTTGAAAACCTGGATTTGGGAGCAACCATTCCCAGGACTGGTAAGAAAGTCTCGCTGTATGTCAGCTGTTCACATAAACAATGTGGCGTATGCTTAACACTTGTTTTCATTTTGGGAATCTGGAATTTGGGTGGGGAAAGGGTCCTTACAGCCTCCAATAAGATCTTCGGGCACTGAGTGTCCAATGTCCTTCCCGGGTCAACAATGTTTCACAGGTGTTGTCACTACTCAGGGACAGGGAATTATGTGCATATTTTTACTTCGCTAGAAGAAGACTCTATAAAGCCTATATCTAGTTCCTCTTGGGCTTCACTCCATGTACTTTTTGCCTCTATTCATTCTGTTTTCTATCTCCCCAACAAAAGAGAACCATAGTAGTGATTGTGACTATATGCTAGCTCTTCTGAGCTCTTCCACCAAGTCATATAGATCCTGAAATGGTCTTAGAGATTTCCCACACGCAGGAGGAGGATCAGACACTATGCAGTTTATAAGTGAGTAAATCCTGTAACATGCCAGTTTGCATTAGGGTTAAGAAAAATAGACACTGTAGCAAGAAAGACAGCTGGGCGTACTGGACTGAAAGGGTTGGTCATGTGCTGTAATAAGTAAGGAAATAAGCAGAGACCTTGTTATCTGACCAAATAAGTAAAGACGAGGAGATTAAGGTGACCTGTGAAGAAAAGTTTGTTAGGCAGAGGAAATAGCTGTGCAACTGCCCTAAGGTGGGGTGGGGTGCACCTGTTTCTCGAGGTTCACTAAAAAAGGATAATGTATCTGGAGCCATTTGAACCAGATGGGAGATGGGGTCAGAATAGACAGGAGTTGAGGCTATACAAGTAGGAACAGAAAGTGTCATCCATCATTTAGACCCTTGCAGGTTATCGAGGGGATAAACTGAACTAAGCACCAAGAGTAAGATAACTAAGAGAATGTTCCAAATGAGATGAAAATACAAAGATATTCACCGCTGCTGATCACAGTCATTACATGGTTTGTATCTGTACTGGCAGGAAGGGTTACTAGCAGCTTTTAAATCATAGCATCTCAATCTTAAAGCTAGAACAACGGTGGCAACCACATCATAACTTAACCACTGGACGGAAGAAGCATCATCCGATCTTGGGCTTTGAACACAAACAATAAATAACAAGTAGGTATTAGCGAGTACTCCACCATATCCATCTGGCTTCACTCTGGGTTAATAGACATTGACTACCTGTAGTGGCTCTGAGAAAGCAGTGGTAAATAGTTCATGATACCTGTGAAGTGAAGAAAACAGGTTGGGATTCTTTCCCAACAGCCCCAAGAAGTGATGGGTACACATGGACTATAGAAGTGTGAAATACTACTCAGGACCTGCCTTGCACACTTTGCCCACCAGACATGTCTTTGTATACTCTGAGAACACACATCTATGCATTCATTCCTAATAAACTCTATCCTCCTACATCACCCACTTCAGCATATTCCAAAAACTTTCTCTCTAGGGATCCCATGCCTTGTAACTTGACTTTGTACTTTCTCCCATACAGAGAAAGAGAGCTCAGTTGTCATCTTTTGAAATCAGACTGGCCACATGACTTGAGTGCTCCAGTAAAACGCTGTCCAAGAGAGCTTACATGCTTCCATCCCGACCCTTGGAAATCAACGGTCCCCACTCTATCCTTTTACCCCCAAACTGGCCAACTGAAAGATATGAGGGAGACCATTTCCTCTAAATCTGCCAGCATTAGCTGACCTTGAAGCTAACTATAGATACATGAGGAAGCCCAGCTAAGAACAGCCATGTCTGCCACTTAAGAGAACCACCAGATGACCTGCAGACTTGTGAGAAATAGTAACAATACCCCATAGTCCATAAATGTTGAGGTGCTTTACTGTATAGCAACAAATAACTGACCAACATAATCCAGGCTTGACTGTTTTGAAAAGGTTCTCTAGTTAATTCACAATAGGACTTCCAAAGTTGAATCATCTGTGAAATACCCCACAGCACCTCTAAGGTGAAAGGCAGATCTGAATTGAACTTCAAAGACAGAAGGACCTAGGGGTTGGCCACTGACTTCAAAGATGTGCTGTTTAACTTTTGGAGAGTCCTTGTCTTTTGACTAGAGGGTCCAACAGTTGTGATATTGCTTTACACTCTGTGTCTCCCTAACGCATCAGAAAAAGAACAACGGAAAAGTTGGAATCCTTCTCGGCTCAAGTGCAGCAAAGGGCATGTTCTCACATGGCGGAGGAAGACTGAGCTTTGGCCAGCAGGAAGGTCACAGGCAGAGTAACAGAAAACTCGGTGCCTAGGAGAAATGTCGGCAGGCTGCCCAGCAGAGAAGCTGGCATCACGTCAACATTGCAACCTCATTTTATAGAGCTGAGATAATATTTTCATCTCCCAAGAATAGCGGAATCACACATTTTATTGCCAATTTCTTAGGCAGCAATATGTAAAGTTAATTTAAAACCAGAATGTGTCCATGATGATCAGATTTAACATTTTTCCCCTTTCTTCTCACCCATTCACTTCCACCCCCTCATTACTGGCATACAAAATACCTTTTAAGTATTGTGCCCTAAAAAGAAAAGTTCAAAATATTTCTAGAACTTATCAACGTCATTAATGACAAGTCTCTTAATAGAGATTGGTTAAGAAATCAGACACAATGAAACATCAACTCCAAGTATTACAGTAAGATATTTTTCATTCATTCATCCATTTACTGGGCACCAAATATAGTGGTGAATGTGATTTTAAAAACAACTTGAGGTCTTTAGTCTGCATGTAAAGAGCTCTTGACACAAAGTATCAACCCAAACAAGTTTCAAGTCTTGTGCAGGACAAAAAGAGGGGGCAAAGCTTACAGTCATTTGTCAACCAAAAAAGTGGAATTAATATGAAGTTAAAGGACAGCATTTCCCTTTCATGCCCACAGCACCCAGAAGCTGAATCCTCCAGTTCTGCACTCTGAAATCCACAAACATTTCTCTGAAATTCTAGTTCTGATATCTCTGCCTCAGTCCCACCAGCACCATGCCCATCATTTATGTCTGGGCACAAAATATTTTACACTACTTTTTGAAAGCACGAAAGGAAACTCTCTAGAAAGAACCAACCTGATTCTAAATGTTATCAAAAGAAGGCTACCTTTCCCTTTCACCTTCAGAACTTTATATGGGACACACACCTATTACTTTTTAGATAAGTGTAACAAAATTCACTTGTCTTTCATTTCACTGTTCTCCAGAAATTCTAGAATACGTGCAATATGGAAATCATTTCTTTTCATTCATTGACTATACTCTAGATAAAAATGTATGAGATAATTCTAAGCCAAAAGGTATAGAGATTATTAAAACAGGTAATCTCCTTTGAAATTCTATAATGCCACACTGAAAATGTGACTTCTAACTGTCAAAATTATGGTTTTTACTGAGAACATTAAAAAACACATTACAAAAACTGAAATTTTCAATCGCAAACAAAGAGTTAAGTCATAGTTACAACTAAATTATTTTAGTAAGATTAAATAAAGGGAGACAAGTAGTTAAATTCAAGAGTCAGCAAAATCAAAAAGAAATCTTATTAAGATTTGTTGATAAAGATTACCTAAAACCTAAAGTGAAAATACACCAAAAGTACTAGAATAAAAGAAATCAATCTTCAAAGAACATTTTTTAAAAGAAAATATACATGAGCTCTAGATTTTCATGTTCCACACTGCTTCGTTAGAAAAACAAAACTTATTGATTGCTCTTTATCAGCAGTTGAATCTTGAAGCATCCCAAGAGGCATTCTAATTATAATTAATAATGCAAGATTTTCTTTGGGATTCATTAGGCTGACAACACAAGCTGTTCAATACTTGACTTTCTAAAAAGGTGATGAGATAAGGACGGGCCACCAGGACTGTGACTTTGAAACTCTGCTATTGATTTTAAAAACAGATTCATATGCAGGATGTGAGGCTCATTTATGTTTTCTTTGGAATCCTGGCAGAGTTTGTGCCTTGAGAACCCAATACACACACACACACACACACACACACACACACGCGCGCGCGTGTGTGTGTGTGTGTGTGTGTGTCACTTAAAGACATAAAGAGTTCGGATACTGAAAATGTTTGACCTTTGTCCTTTGTTTCTTCCTGCTATCACATCATTCTGATATATACTTTATTACCAGCACTGAAAAGTACATTTTGCAAAGAAAAGAACAAGGCTGTATCACAGCAGGAAGAAGAATTCTACCTCTAGTTATTTTTGCATACTCAAAGCAGGCACACAGCTGCATACTCCAACGACATTTGGGGAGGTATGGAGATGGCTCAGTGGGTTGAAGCAACTGCCACCAAGTTTGACGATTTGAGTTCAAAACCCAAGTCCCACATAGTGGAAGGGCAGAACTAATTCTTGTAAGTTACCACATGGCATGACCCCCCAACACACTCAGAATTAATAAGTAAATAAACGTACATTTTAAAATTTAAAGAAAGCTAGTCTTTCTTGTTTGCAAATGTGCTTCAAGGCAATCCAGATCAATGTGAGCTTCTCCTGATATCCTCGTGTGGCCATGTGACAGTTTTAGTCTCACTTTTGTTTAGGGTGGCTTTTTAATTGATTATTTTCTTTATTTACATTTCAAATGTTTTGAACTCTTCTCAGTTTCCCCTCTGCAAACCCCCTATCCAATCCTCCGTTCCCCTGCTTCTATGAAAGTGCTCCCCCATCCACCCACTCCCACCTCCCTGCCCTAGCATTCCTACACTGCAGCATCTATCGAACCTCCACAGGACCAAGGGCCTCCCCTTCCATTGATGCCAGATAAGGCCATCCTCTGCTACATATGCAGCTTTGGAGGAGAAATTAGGAAAGGTTAATTGGAAAGCCTCTCTCCTGGTAAGTTGACTGTCTTTTCACATTTACTTGCTTTGAACACAGACGTGGCATCTGCAGCTCTGGCATATATTCTAAAACCATGATGCAGGAGGGGGAAAGAAGTGTACAAAAAGCACTTATGCCACTCACTCCATGAACAAGAGCCAACATTTACCGACTTCCAGACTTCTGTATGCATTAGAAAAGTCACCCAATTTCAAGCCACTGCAATTCAGGTTTTCTATTGCTTTTAGCTGAAAACTATCCTAACTGATACATTCGGCCAGAAAAAGGATCCAGCATCCATCTTCAGATCTGAGTATATTTCATTGTCTAACGCAATCCCTGTTACTTTATAATAAGACAACCTTTGGGAAGAGAAGTATGTATGATGGGTGTCATAGTGAGGGTTTCTATTACTGCAATGAAACACCATGACCAAAGAGCAAGTTGGGGAGGAAAGAGCTTATTTGCCATACACTTCCACATCACTGTTCACAAAGGAAGTCAGGACAGGAACTCAAACAGCAGGATCCTGGATGCAGGAGCTGATGCAGAAGCCATGAAGGGATGCTGCTTACTGACTTGCTCCCTATGGCTTGCTCAGCCTGCTTCCTTATAAACCCAGGACTACTAGCCCAGGGATGGCACCACCTACAATGGGCTGGCTTCTCTCCCATCAATCACTAATTAAGAAAATGCCTTACAGCTAGATCTCCTGGAGATTATTTCCTCACCTGAGGCTCCTTCTCTGATGACTCTAGCTTGAGTCAAGGTGACACAGAACCAGCCAGTACAATGTCCATATATAAGGACAATAATATTTCTCATTATTCCAATTTTACCCAAGACCACTGAAATGCTCATTTTGTTATAGCAGTACTTAGTTCATGTGCCACTGGCCATCGATAGCTAGCTAAAGGTTAACAAATGAAAGCTGAGGACATCATTAAGTAACGTATTCCAAAGACTTCATTTTGTCTTCTCTTAGATATGGGATATTTTCTCTGATAACATGTTTTAGAATTACCTCCAGAATGACATTCATGATAACCTTTCCCTCCAACTGCATTTTCTGTTAGAAATAAACCTGACAAATTTTGGATGAGGTTTCCAAGGATTTACACATGATATGAATATGTTTTGTCATTCTGTTGTGCCTGGGCTCCTGAACTTGGACATTCTGACAACTAAAGTAATATAGAAGAAATGATATTTCTGTTAGAAATTACATATTACTGTTCAATGAATGTAAGGATTCAGATAAAGACTCTGGGCAATTAGGATAAGCTTCTAGTGGAGGATCACACTAGTATCCCACTTTCTAATTCAGAAGAAGGGTTTCCCTAGGAAAGAAGGGGTTCAAAACTGCTTACCACCTTGCCACTTCACATGTGTTCCTTAGACTAAGGAACACTAGCATCACTAGAATCCTAAAAAAAAAAAAATACATAATCTCAGGCCCCATTCAAGAACTCTAGCATGTGTCCCATGCAAGTCAAATGCAAGGAGTTTGAGAAGAAATTTTCTCACAAGTTTTTAGACCCAGAATTGTGGGAGGCTCTTTCCTACAACTTCAGTGAAGGGCAAACAGCATCTAATATTTAGAGTGACTATGGACAGTGCAAAGATTTGCACATTTGTTATCAGGACAGGAAGGGAAGTTACTCTGTCTGCAGCCCCAGCAATTGATGTATTTGACAAGTCCAAAGATAATGTTCCCCTGAAGGTCATTTTATAAAAGCTTTTAAGGTTAGTACGCACTCTTCAGGATGACATGTGATAATAGTTATTACTGGAGAGCATGCTGTGGATATGCAATGCAAATTTTCACTAAGACATTGCCTATGTCACCTCCAAGGAGCCCATGCAAACAGCTCAAAGTGTAATGTGCTGTGTCTTTTAAACCACAGGGAAGGGCTACCTCCGGCATTTGCGTTACTTGAACAATCAGAAATTCTACAGTGCTGTCAACAGTCTGTCTGAAACCCTTTTCAGAAAACAAGCACACAAAAAAGGAGCTGATTTGCACCCAATCATGGCCCCAATTCACCTGAGAAGTAAACATGCATCTAACCCTGCTAAGAAGAGTGTCAACGTCTTATCACACATGACCTTATATATTCTGTAGCAGCCTCTCCTGAGATTGTCAACTCTAATAGTCAGTGATTTTCTACCAGCCACCAAGAAAAGAATTACACTAAGGTTTAGTCTAACTTTACTAACCACAGGCATGATCACTGGAAGAAGAAAAGCTTTTAGATGAACATCAGGAATTTCTGTACAACACATCAGCCTGGAAATCTTTGGCAACCATGTTTCTGCCACCAGCAATATGGTGACCTTAGGTAAGGAGTTTCAACGCATCCATGGACCAGAAATATGAACTCCATCTGGGAACTTGTTAGTAAAGCAAATTTTCCCACTCCCTACCTCCATCCCTATGTAAAGACCAGTATCCTATGTTTTATTAAGCATTCCAGGTGATTCAATGAATGTCAACATTTGAGATGCATTAGGATGAATACCACAGAAACTGTCACTGGTAGGTGACTTTTATTTTGTTCATTTTATTTCTAATGCATCAAGGATTGCGACTTTCCTAAAATAACATATTGATTTATCAATACAGAAAAGTGAAATAAAAACGACATACAAAATGCCATTCCCAGTTTTGTATTATTAGACTCAAATGGAAAAAAAAACTTACACAGTTTAATTGTGCAAAAAGTTGAGCACTTACTGTCATTTATTTTGCTTACATCATTGTAAATCAGTAACATATTCACAGAATGGCATTGGCCATCAAGGTACACTCTGAATAGCACTGCTCTATACAGCCATAAGTGACCTTCCCTTAACACTCTGTAATTTTCTCAATTCCAAGATGTACTTCTTTTTTTCACATTGTAATGTTTGGAAGGTAAGTATTGGCCAGAAGGCAACAGATGTAGCTCTCACAACCAGCATTAGTGCATCCAGACTCTAAGTGATGTCAAATTACTGGTAAAATAAAATGACAGAGGACAGGGTGTTATTTGCTTTTTAAGAAAAAGAAATGTGCCGGGCAGTGGTGGCACACGCCTTTAATCCCAGCACTTGGGAAGCAGAGACAGGCAGATTTCTGAGTTCGAGGCCAGCCTGGTCTACAGAGTGAGTTCCAGGACAGCCAGGGCTGTACAGAGAAACCCTGTCTCGAAAAACCAAAAAAAAAAAAAAAAAAAAAAAAAAAAAAAAAAAAAAAAAAAAAAACAAACAAACAAAAAAAAAAACAAAAAAGAAAAAAGAAAAAGAAACGCTGAATCACCAGTGCTTTTTATGTCATGAAGGGTGATATTTTGTGGAAAATCTTCAGCAAAGTAGAAAATAAACTAGGTTAGTGGTGCCTACCACAGTAAGGGCAGATGACAGGGTAGAGAACCCAAAGGAGATCCTGATAATAGCTTCAAGCTTCCCTTTCCTTTACGGTGATAAGAAGATTCTGACTTCACTGGCTGGATGACTATACAACTGTATGAATATATTAAAACCATCAAATTGCATGTTTTCAATGAGTGAATTGTATGCCCTGTGATTATCTCAAGGTAACTGCTAAGATGGGAGAGAGGCAATGTCTGAAGAAACTAATTAAAGATATAAATCTGCAGATACAAAAGGCATGACACATAACAAAGGGGATTTTCAATGGATAGTAAACAAACTGAGACTGGAAGAGCCAACAACAAAGAAATCTTTGGTGACTCACAGCATCTTAATCCCCAAACTGACAGAACTTCATAACAAGATGCTACTCAAAAGGTATCTGTTTTAATTTGTTTTCTGTCACAGTGACCAAAAGCATCATCGAGGGAAGCCCTGGCTCAAGACAGGGAATTGAAATATAAACCATGAGGAATAGTACTTACTGCCTTCCTCCTCCAGCCTTGCTCATGTACGTGTGTGTGTGTGTGTGTGTGTGTGTGTGTTTCATTTAACGACTGCAAACCTGTATTTTGTACAGGGAATATTCTATTCATAAAACCTATTTCTGAAATAAATTTATAGGTGAAAGTTGATCCTATATGTATATTAAAGCAAAAAACCCTTAAGGTCATCTACCTTTCTTATGTAGCCCAGGCCCACTTGCTAAGGACAGTAAAACCAGCAGTTAGCTCTAGAAAGTCCTACAATTAAGACAAGGCCTTGCCAACAAGGCCACAGGCCAATGTGACTCAGGCAGTTCTTGAGTGTCACTTGCCAGGTGACTCTCTTGATGTTTGTCAAGGTGACAGCTGCAGCTATCTATAACAGTACCTCTTTAATAAGTCTCTTTAATAAAAACAATATTAACAAATAGACCGATATTATTCTGCCTTTGACTTTCCTTTGGTGTGTCAGGACAGGCCAGCAGCTTGCCAAATGTAAACTATAAGATCCCAAAGCTTGAAAACCAAATAGTTAAAGCCACTTGGGTATTAGAACCTCCAGAGAAAGAAGTGAATACTTTCATATGAGTGATGGTGAATTATCTGTTGGTCAAACTGTTGTTACTGAAGAAAGCAACAGTTGTGCCATATAGTCTGTCAGCTCGTTAATTAAAAGCTCAAGTTACTAAACTACAGGAATATTAAGTCAGCATATGCCCAAGAAACATTCTGAATGTCCAGTTTTCTTTCAAACATCTGGTTTAAGCATTTGTTCAAGTCTTTGTTTATATGCTGTCAGGAGGGTGTGATTACATACTCATTTCTTGGCTGCCGTGCAAGGAAAATTACTAGAAATCGATTTTAAATCTGTGATGTATGATTCATATTTAACAACCGTTTAGGGAGTTGATGTTTTCCTATAAAATTAAAGCCACCATTTTTTTCTTTTTGATATTTACTTTATATTCCATCCTCCGTTCCCCTGCCTCTATGGGGGTATTCCCCCAACCACCCTCCCACTCCTGTCTTCCCTCCCTGGCATTCCCTATACTGGGGGATCTAACACCCTCAGGCCCAAGGGCCTCTCCTCCCTCTGATGTCCAACAAGGCCCTCCTCTGCCACATATGTGGCTAGCACCATGGGTCTCTCTCCATGTGTATTCTTTGGTTGGTGATCCAGGCTCCGGGAGCATCGAGGGGTCAGGCCAGTGGACACTGTTGCTCCCTCCATGGGGCCACCAACTCCCTCAGCTCCTTCAGTCCCTTCTCTAACTCCTCCATCCGGGACCCCACGCTCAGTCCAAAGCCACCATTTTCTACATTGAGTTTACCTTTCTTGTTTCTCTCTCTCTCTGGAAAATCATGAGTGTGATAGAAAAACAAAAAACAAAAAGGAGAAACTCTAATTGCTGTTCTGTCAGTGTTCGGTGTGTCAGGAGAAAATGCAAACCCTCAAATAGTAAATGAAAAAGGTCCAGAAACACATACAGGATTTTATCACCTGCATGAATTTAAGCATAATAGGGATTATTTTAAAATGCAAAATAAAAGCTTTTTAGATGCAAGGCATTGTTCAAGGCAAAATGATACTGTTTTAAATGGTGTCCTCCATGTTAGCAATCACAGAGTTCCATTTGTTAGCACAGAATGGCTGGAGTGGATCATTTCAACCTGTTACAAGCTAGCGCACTTCCCATTTTATAATGAAAAAAAAAAAAGCAAAACTTAACATCCTGTGAATGTCAAAAGGCTGATTGTAACTGAAAATTTGGCACAGTGTTCATGACTAGCCAATAATTGTGTCTATCAAATACTGAATCCTAAGTGTCTCTGCTGTCAGATCCCTGAAAGTAAAAACACACTTAGAAAAGAGCTGGTGAAGAGCACGATTCAAAATATGACTCTCGCTTCTGGACCCTGGACAAATGCGTCTCAAAGGCATTATTAGGTTTCACAAAATTCAAAGCATTGCATCTGCCTTATTTCTTCTTTCAGGAACTATATACAGAGAGCATTCTATTTGCAGTCAAACATTGATAGCAGAAAAGAATATGAAGTTGCCCCATGTATGATGCAGGAAAGGCTCCTTAGAAGACATACAGCATGAACATAAATGTGGAATGTGCAGTAAGCAGTACACACAGAAGAACAGCTAAGGACATTATGCCAAGTTATTGAGAAATGAAAAAAATAATATAAGAAAAAATAGTAAAAGAAAACCAGGGAAGAAATGTAATGTTGGAAACGTTACCACTCGTCTCTCCACCAGACTACTACCAATTATTTTTCGGGGTTCTATTCGGAAATTTCTCTCTTGTACCCAAATGCCTTTCATTTTGGTCTGAATAATTTTTTTGGAGACAATTAATTTGGTCCTAAGTCCTCAGATTCATTTACCAGCTCTAAATGGTCCCTTGAAGGGCCTCTCAATAAACAGCACACCAAATGTTTACCATTTTGTCAGTATCTCTTGACATAGTCAAGGAACAGGAATTTGTATTTAACACTTATGTTAAAGGAGATAAATGATGTAAAAAGATCACAACACTGGAGAAGAACTCAGGTTCTAGACTTGACTCAATGCCTTCTCAATGGGAGACCATAAAGCACCGAGGTCAGTGTTGCTTTGTAGGATTTTTTTCGTTGATTCCCAACTAGTTGGAGCCTATCAAAAGTATCCTATTTAGGGATAAGGACTTTGTGGGTAAAAGGGTTGATGAGAGGATGAGAGGGGTGAAAGATTGATAATGGGGGTGAAGATGATGAAATTGAATAAAATAAATTTTAACAGCATCCTACTTAGGCAATAAGTGTCATAATTATCCTACTTCTTACTTCATATATCCTGGTAATGTTATTTAAGCTCTTTCAAATATTTTATATTTTCTAGTCTAAAAAATGAGAGAAGTTTCTAACCTGAGATTTAATGAGAATGACATCATTACATTGGATAGCTTAAGTGGCAAAAGGTTTCTGGCAACATATCATTTATATAATCATTAGCTACTGCCAGTAGAATGGGTTAGAAGCATCTGAGTCCTGGATATCGAAACTTTTTGTTTCATTGTGTGTCACGTAAATGCTTCAAAGACTCTTGTGTCATCTGTCCCTTCAGTATTAATTATTTTAACAAAGCCCTTGACATCCCCATGTAAAAGCTTAATAAGTTTATTTCTATTATTTTACTCAGTACCTCTCTAAGACAGAATCTTACGTTAAAGCATATGAAGGGTTAAATTGGTACAGGGTTGTTAGTTCAAAGTAACTTAAAATATTGAAATGTCATCGTTTTAATTAAATCTTAATTGAGGGTGACTTTTAAGACTGTAAGGGTTATAGGAAACCTTAGTTCGGATGTTAAATATGGGTCGACAACATTCTTTTATAAATGGCTTCATTATTTAACATATGTACTCTGAAAATATTGGTTCATTATTGGGCAGATACAAAGCTATGGATGTTTAGGCTGAAGAAGCCTAGAGAGCTAATGTACATGATGAAGACCTACAGGTAATAAAATTACACTGTTTGGGACCCATGCTAGATGACAGTTTAACTGCTACTGCTCTTGCCACAAAAAAATAGTCAAGAACACTAAATTGGGGGAGTAGGGCGGGAGGGTGGGTCTGGGAGGACTTGGTAAAGCATATATAATCAAGATATATTGTATAAAATTAACAAAAGTTAAAAATAAAATAAGGGCAATCATGTTAACACAGTGGATCAGCTAATTTGCTTAATGATAACCAACTTTTAACTATCTACATGTATTCTTTAGCATTGTGCTGGATATCTTAGCTGTACAAACAAAATTTATTTTATAAAACTTCTTAGGGCAAAAATGATAAATGTGATGTACAGAATAAATTGTGGAAAGATTTACACACACCATATAGGTAAGGCCAGCAAAGAAAAATGTCCGATAGTCATATGTCTCAAAAAAAAAAAAATTCAGACACAGCTAATCTAAGACAGTCAGCAGGTTTCCAAAATAAGAGCAGGTCCCTGCTCTACCTCTCTGTGCCCATATTCCAACTCATTTGAAGTAAAATCTAAACCTCTTTTACAAACCATGGATTTGTTCTACTATCTAACCTCCAGATATTAAAACTGTATTTATGTATTATGTCCTTTCCATCCCTCCTTTCTCTCATCTAACCCATGACCCCACCCCCTCTCGAGTTCATGGACTCTTCTTCTTGAACTGTTATTACACATAGATACATATTTGTATGTATATAACCTACTGAATCCATTTAGTTTTACATACATGTACATATGTTTTTAGGGCTGACTCCCTGAAGAAAATGAGTTCTCCTCTTAGCAGCCAGGACGAGGACTTGTGAAATTTCTCCCATCAAAGTTGGCATATGCTTCTCATTTTAATTAGTCTTATTGTCTTTGGGTTGAACATCTGGGGGCATTATTCAACAATATTCTAACCCTTCAATGGAAGTAATTTTTTTTTTACTGCTAAGATTGTTGATTTCTCGGAGTTCTTTTCTGTTATGCTTGTTCTTCTCAATAATATCCTGCTTTGTTGTCTACATGTGGTCACTTTCCCCTCTGGCTATCAATTTGCACACTGGGGATTGTTAGACACTTGAGAGTTTTCTTATACTCCTCGATATTAGTGAGCTTGCTGTCACTGTAACAAAATATCAAGAATGACTTCACGTCAGTTTCAGAGGTTTAATGCCATAGCTGATGGCCTGACACTTTTGGGCCAGTTGTGAGGTGGCACATCATGGTGGAATCATATGATAGATGAAGTCTTCACCTCAGAGCCAGACAAAATTACATTTGAGGACAACTCTCCCCCCCCCACACACACACTAACAACCAAATTCACTGATTAGGTCCTTCCTCTTAAAGGTTCTACCACCTTCCAACAGCAGCAGCTGAGGACAAAGCCTTTAGAAATAGGCACTGGAGGCCCAAACTATAGCACGTTCCCAGAATTATCTGTTTCTTCCAAGTTTTCAGTCTCTTTGCTTATTTCATTAAGTTAACTGTTTTTGAGATCAAATGTTTTCTTCAAACGTCTTTAAAAGGGCAGCTGTCTTTTCAGTTTGAATGTTAAAACCTCTAAAGGGAATTGGGGCATGGGAAGTGCTGTTGGTGGCCTTTACTGTTGGGTGACAAGGCCGTGTAACTATAGTTACATTGGGATATCAGTATCTGGGGCTCTTTTCTCCCTCCTGCCTGAATGCCATACATACTCTTGTGACTTGCTATTTGATTCAGAGAATGGCTGACAGTGTGATGGGAGCTGACCTGACGAAACAGCTAAGGATGCCTGAATGGTTGTGTGTCACGAGGTCTTCACAATTAATTTAGCATGAACATTTGCATGTCACGCTGGAATTGTTTTATGACCTAACTTCTACTTGTAATAGGAGTGATACATGTGTCATAGGGGCTAGCATACAGTAAGCGCTAGTATTTGACAAATCTTCTGGTGGTTATACTGTTTGTAGCGTTATGTCTTCATCTAGTTCCCACATCTCAGAGATGTTTACACAAGTTTAGGCTGGTGATCTTCTCAGGATGGGTTCTACAAACCACTAACAGCAACAGGAGCATAAATGTACAAATTCTCAGGCCCAGTTCTATTCCTACTAGGTCAAAACAGTGGGGAGAGAGCCAGCCATGTATGTTTCACAGATTCTCCAATGATTCTGACACATGCTCAACTGCGAGAAGCACTAGACTTGGAGAAAAAATATAACAGGCCAACATAGGTATTAAAGCCAAGACCTAGACTTAATTGGCGCCACACTGAAGGTCATAAGCAGAACTAATGGATACATGTAGGACCTCACTGATTATAGATAAAGAGAAGTCACAATTACAAATCATAAGTAGAGTAGTTGTTAGTACTAAAAGCAGGATTATTGATTTAAAGAATGAAATAAAGATTTTGTCTGTAAAAATCAACAGCGAACTGCACTATGATTTACCAACACAAATCAGAACATGAATTCATACAAAAACAATTCACTTCCCTCTCTAGAGGCTGGAGAAACACCTTAAAATAATTGTTCATTGTAGTCATTCTTGCCCAAAACAAGCTACTGGATATTCTGGTCTGGATCATTTGCTAAGGAAAGGGTATTTGAAGATGTCACTTCAACAAATCACAACTATCAAATGACTCTGAAATCCTGAGTTAATGCCATATAAATAATGAGCTTCAGAAGAAAAAAAGTTGGGGGGTGGGCAGAAGAAGAAATCAACATTCCAGCATCATTTTCTTAGCATATGAGAGTAGCTTTATGTCAATGAGATGATTTCCTCTAGGGACACAGCAAGTCCAGTGCCTGTACTAAGTTTGTAAGTAACCTGTTTTCTTTCAAACAAACAGGAAGAGCCTTTTCCCCAGAGGAAAGAGTAACTCGTATAGGTTCATATTTCAGGGGTGATGCCCAGGCACTCAATTTATTTTGACACATAATCTGTCTGAGCAGCTCAGCTTAATCTCCTGTGTGGCAGAGCACAGGAGATTTCCCTCTAGCCCTTTCTATCCTCTGTGGGAAAAAATTCTCAAAGCTCTGCTATTACCTTTCGGGACACAACAGCTATCAAAACCATCTCAAGGAATATCAGACAGACTGCCTGAAAGTCCAAAAAAAAACCATATTTGGACAACAGAGTTTTCCTTCACATTAGCGATGAGATTCAAAATAACCATTAAAGAATGATTGACATACAAGGTCCTTCTCTATACCTCGAGGATCCTCTTTAAACATATGAGCATATCCTCAGTGGCTCATCCCAGCACCCTAAGAGGTCAGTGCTATGTGGATTACACTTTGCAAATGAGAAAATTAAGCCTCAAAAATGCTAAGTAGCTTACCTAAAGTCAATAAATGGATGTGCTGGAGCCAAGATTCAATCCCAAAGCTAGTGAATCTGAAAGCCCTGTGTTTAACTATTCCATTTAAGCACCTTTGCTGAGACTCCAACCTATTTCAACAGCTGCAGTTTGTAAAACATGTGTAAATTCTTTTGCTTCACAGGCAATTTAGAAAAAAAAAGTTTTTAAAAGCAAAATTCATCAGGAGTGATGACACAGGCCTGTAATCACAGCATTTATAAAGCTGAAGAGGGGGGATTGTGGGTCTGAGAACAGCCTGGGCCAGCACAGTTCAACACCAGCAAGAATTATGTAGTAATTCTGTTTCAAAATAACAACAAAAAAAAAAACCCAGCAAAACAAATTTGTATTGTTGAGGATAATACTCCCTTTTGGATTGTGTTTTGGACTTCTTCGAGCTTAGATACCTGCAAAGTCTACTAAGAATGTGGTTCCTTCCTGAAGTCATTGTATGAGCAGAGGGAGATTCAGCTGGTCCCCACAGTGCTTGCTTGGAGAGCAGAGATGCTTTGGTTGCCATGGACACCAGATTTCAACACACCACTGAGCACTGGAATCTATTCCATGCAAAGAAACCAGCCAGCAGATAGACATGGTAACATCTAACTGCACACTAATGCCATGGCCAATATTTGTTTTGCCACCTCTCATTTAGATGATGTTCTCACCAGTGAAGTCTTGTAAGACTTTATCTGTTACCTGGAGACAATTTCATTATGACTCAGATAACAATACTCACACTTCGACATGTCAAAGTCATTCATTGTTGGAGTTGTTGAATGGCAGAAGCTATTCATAAAGAAAAATATGGTCTTATACAAATGGATTAGATGATTTCATGAAAGCCAAGTTTGCCCTAGTAGCTAACACCCTAAGTATAAGCGGTCTATTAGCTTTGTAGGTTTCCCTAGTAACTAAATCCACAAAGAAAATAATCAGAACAAGATAAACAACACTTAGATATCTATATACCTATGTACATAGTTTTTAAATTATATGAAAAGATTATGTTATAGAGAGAGATAAAAGTTTTTAAAATTAAAAGGAAAATGTTCAATCACCTTCAATTTCAGTTTTTACTGAGGGAGAAGTAATTTTGTCATACAGGTAAAATTAATTGTACAGTTATGGATAGATAGACAGATGGTAGAAATCTCATGAAAGCAATGTGCAATGTTTCTTTGTCTTTTTTCTGAAGCAAACCACATATTCAAGGTATTGTATAGGTAAAGACTGTAGGTCAGAGATGAATTTGTGCAACTGAGTCATGATAAAACACAACCGGACATATCAGAGACTGTTAGCTCCATTTAACCAAGGGATCATTTCTACTCTATGAGAGATATTAAAAATCTCTCTTACTTGGACAAAATCCTCTCTGTATTGTGTATCGGCCAGTCACGTGACCAATACCAGTCATTATATTAACCAACATAAGTAAAATTAGCCAAGGAGTTAATGATAAATTAGTATAATCAATCATTTTCACATGCAGAAATTGATAAATCTACTACAGTTTCATTAAAATCCATCTTCTTATATCACACTGGCAGTTTGTTATTGGCAAAAATAAGTACATTTAAATTTTAGTATACTTAAAAGGATTTCACTGTGTTTATTTTCCAAATTTATTCAGTAACAAATCAAAATTAACCAAGTTCTCTCTTAAAGTAATTACAATTAAAACATACTTTTGAGAATTAATGGAATATAATATATATTTATAAACTATAAATTTTATCTAAACCTAAATGGGTTATTTTGTTTAGTATTTTTGACTTTACCATGTCTGTTAAATTAAACAGACATGCATCAGAAAAGTTTTAAAAATTAAAAGGAATTTTTTAATAATTGGATATAATTGGATAATTGGACTTATCCAATTGCCTTCAATTTTAGTTTTTATTGAGGGAGAAGTGGTACTTTCTATCAAACAGGTAAAATGAACTGTAGAATTCTAACATGGAAAACGGTATTGAGCACATGTTTTCTATCTAATCTGGGATGTTATAATAAAGAGTCTCTTCTGGTATTATTAAATAACACAAATTTTCTAGAATGTGGTTAATTAGGCCCTTTTAAGAACAAAACCTTCTGGCTGTGCAAGTATGAGGACCCAAATTTGAATCCCCAGCTCCACATAAAGGTTACATGCTTATAAGCCCAGCTTTGGGGGTTGTGGACAGGTGGTCCGGGCCAGCCATTCTAGCTGAAACAGCAAGCTTCCAATTCACTGAGAGGCCCTCAGGGGAATAAGGAGAAGCATAGCAGCATGACGTAATGCTGTGGTCTCTGTGCGCGCATGCACTCACTCACTCACACACATGCACCACACACAAATAACTACACAGTTCCCTTCACCACACACAATTTATTTTAAAAAGGAAAAAGACAAACCCATTCTGTATCCAATGGAAAATGACATTTATTAGAGGGAAAGTCCAAGCTTCCATCTGTTCATTCAACCTGTTTAGTAGGTGCCTAAACTTGTCAGGTGACGTGCTATTCAGTGATCTTCCCTTCTGCATAAACCGAAAAGTAGAAAGCTGATTTAATGGCACCCATGGAAGATTTTGTATTCACAACTGCTCAACAGAGCAACAGAGGCAGCATTACACATAGACTTTCTCAAAGGACAGAGTTATGGGTCTCACAATAGACCCACCAATCCCACACCTGACTTTGAACATTAGTCTCAGCTTGTGTGCATGCTAAAGTGTGAGAAACACCAACTGAAAACAAAGACTCAAAGACCAACTAGTGGACCCTCAAGTCTCATCTCTACCTCTGCCCGATTGTGCGTTCTTCAATCTTCCTGGGCCTCAGTTTCCTCACTGGGTATTAGGAACATAGTAATGGTGTCCATGTTGTAAGGTTGTTAATATTATTAACACACATGCGCACGCGCGCGCACACACACACACACACACACACACACACACATTCTAAGAAAGTCAAAACGCATAGAAATAGAGAATATAGACACTAGTGGTTACCAGAGGAAAGGGAAGATGGAGAGAAGGAAAATAAGTCTAATCAGAAGAAGAAGCTTGGTACTATAGCACAGCAAATGTATACTGTTGATACTAATGTAGTTTACATTTCAAATTTGCTTAAAAGTGGATTTAAAATGCTCTCACAATGAAACATGAGTATCCTCGGTAATAGATGTGTCCATTAGCCCCATTTTCTCATTTCACAATATACTGAAATATTACATAGCACCCGATACATATAAATAATTATTTTGGCACTTAAAAATAAAAGACAAAATTTAACGTAAAGTTACACTTTACTACACAAACAGTTGGAACATAATATATTCCAATGGCTTACATCAGTGCGTGGAAAGAAGTGATTATGCACTGTTAGTTTCTTTTATGCTTTTTAGCCTTCAGAGGGTACTCAATTGTAAGTGACACACGATCTAAACTGTAGCTGATAGGCTCGTCCTTTTTTTGGCAGGTCTATAACCAAGCAGTTAGTACTTGGGCCTGGCCTATAATAATCCAGCTTTCCCAATATTGCTGTCACTTGAAGTCAATATTTAAGGCTCACACAGGGAGTGTATGATGCACACCTGCTTTTAAAACCATGTTGATTCATCACATCCTTTACCTGTATATTGTCGGGTTAAGAATGAACAGGACTCATTTTCTGCCACAAATAAAAGAACAATTATAGAACTCAAATAAACAGATAAATAGAACCAAAAATAAAGATATATTTCTCTATATAAGATTAACAAATATGTCGAAAGTATATTACACAAAAGAAACAAGCTACAGAGGACATATACAATATTATCATTTGTGGAATGAGGAGATGGCTGAAAGTACTTTTTGCTAGGGACGGTCCATTGCCAGCATCCAAATCAAGCAGTTCACAGCTGCCTGTAGCTCCAGCTCAAGGAGTATCTAACCCCTATGTCCTGCTATAGCACCTACACACACACACACACACACACACACACACACACACACACACACACTTGGAAATAAAATGAATCTTAAAAATATTATTTTCTGTGCAAGTGAAAAAACACACTTATGAAATACACTTTAGTAAAGAAGGAAATTCTTAACAATTAATTCTCAGAAAGCTCACTTTATATTATCTCATTGAGCTTGCCATATTAGTATAATAATTATAATTATTAAGAAAATAGGGGCCTGATGGAGATTCCAATTTAGACTCTTTCCAAATAATGTCTGGCTCTGGGTCTCTGCGCCTACTCCCATCGACTGCCAAGGAAGCCTCTCTGATCACAACTGAACAAGGCAGCGATCTATGAGTATAGCAGAATATAATTAAGAATTAGCTCACTAACAGTGTCAACCAGCCAGACCCCACGGAGCACCTGGGGACTGGACCACCAACCAAAAAGTACACATGAAGGGACCCAGAGCTCCAGCCGCATATGTGGCAGAGGAGGGCCTTGTTGGACATAAATGGGAAGAGAGGCCCTGGAGCCTGAGAGTGTTTGCTGCCCCAGTGTAGGAGAATGCTAGGGAGGGAAGGGGGGGGGGGGGGGGGGGGGGGGACCCCCCTGATAGGGGCGGGGGGGGGGGATGGGGTAGGGGGTTTCCAAAGAGGAGACCTGGAAAGGGGAAAACATTTGAGATGTAAATAAAGAAAATATCCAATAAAAAAGAATTAGCTCACTGATTTTTTTCTTTTTTTGCCAGTTGTGTTTGGTGCCAGGTCCCTGGCTATCCAGCCTTTGGTTCCTGGTAGCCATGTGAGAACTTTTGGCTTGTCTTATTGTATTGTGTTTTGTCCTGTTCGGTTGCCTCTTGGAGAGGCCTGCTCTTTTCTGAAGGGAAGTGGAAGGGAGTGGATCTGGGGGAGAAGGGAAGTGGGAGGAGAAGAGGGAGGGGAAAGTGGTTGAGATGGATTGTATGAGGCTAGAAACTATGTTCAATTAAATAAAAAATCATAAACCTTTATGTGTAACCTGAAGAAGACAGAGAGAAAAAGAAAGGAAGAAAGAAAAAAAGAAAGAAAGAAAAAAGAAAGGGAACCGAATAGTTTCTGCTATAAAATACATTCCCAATATTTACTAGCACACATTTTCATTAAGTTAATATCATAGCTTATGTTTGATTAATAGCTAACCAAAAGCAAAATTAAAACACTCTACATTTGCCATGGCACATAGAGGTGACATGGCAAAGGAAGGGAAACACCAAGAAAAGGAAACATGAGTGGGTAAAGGTGAGAAGTCACAGACAGATTATGCCAAGGGAAGCCAAAGGGCAGACCATTTGGTAACCTGCCAAAAGCCATTTCACTCTCTCTCCTTTCTTGTCGGAAACTGTCCAATTTTAAAGGTTAGAAATGAAAGACAATTAGCCCTCTCTGTCTTCCCTAAATCTAGAACTGGCTGAGGACCAAGGGATGGGCAATGAGTCAGAAAGGAATGTCTTCTGTATGGAACATTCTCCATTATTTAAAAAATAGGTGTTGGGAAAACCACAGACACACACACACACACACACACACACACACACACACACTTAAGTACAAGAGCATGATGCTTAGAATGGGAAGGGTGTGGGTTCTCTTAAGTCTCTTTGGTTGCCTAAACAACCTCGAATGACTCTGTACATTTTCCCTTAATTTCTATTTTTACTATGTACGATAATATAAATATTTAAATACAACCTGATTAGTCAATTTAGTGTTTCTTATAGGTATACGCTTTCCCCTTCTTTTTGAGATAGGAGTCTCACTGTGCCACATAAGCTGGGTCATTCTGTCATCCTCAGATAAAAGCATCTAGATGTGGTAGTGTGAATGAGGATGACAACCACAGGTTCTTATGTTTGAATTCTTGCTTCCCAGTTGGTAGAACTGTTAATGGAGGATTAGGGGTATGACCGTGTTGGAGGAGGTGTGTTACTGGAGGTGGGCTTGGAGATTTCAAAAGCCCAATCTGGTCTCGAATTTGCGATGCTCACACCTCTTCTTCTTCAGCACATCCTAGCTGTTCACAAGAAGTTGCTTTATGAATATGCCAAGGATCCAATTGAGATCTTTGCAATTTTCAAATCCCAGCAGGAGGATCAAATGTTGTAGGGAATACAATTTTTCTACCTGATACTCAGAATTACACTGGATTATCTGTTAGTAGGAGCAGAAAGGATTAATATTACTTTTATTAATCAGCTACTATGTACCAAGTGTTTTTATCTAGTTTATCACAGCAACTGCCAAAATAGTCCCTCTGTCTGGGGAAAAAAATCACATCTGTTCACTAATTCACTGAGCATTTCCTTTTGCTACAAATAAAAGCTGGATATGATGTCTGTAATTGCCAGCACTTGGGAGGCTGAAGCAGGAAATGTGTAATGAGTTTCAAGCCAGCCTAGGCTACACAGTGAGTTAAAGGTCAGCAAGGTCCAGCCTCAATAGAACCACCAACAAACCAAAACCCAAAACCAAATGTTGGTCCCAGTATCAGGGTACACGCCTTTAATCTCAGCACTTGAAACAGAGGCAGACTCATCTCTAGAAGTCGAGGCCAGCTCCATATACATAAGTTCCAGGCCATCTAGGCCTATAGAGACTGTCTCCGAAAAAAAATAAATTTTTAAAAATGCAGATTACAACCACCAGTAATATTTGTAACTTTCACCTACAGAAGTCACAGATATATGTGTATCATACTGAAGTTCTTGAAGATATCACTGATTTCTGTTTCAAAGATACCATAACCCTAAGATTCATTGTAAAAAAAAAAAAACCTATTGTGTTAATTACATTTTGTTAGTGTTTCGATCTTTGAATTAAATATGATGCTTTGGGTTTTTTGTTTTGTTTTCTTTGGTTGGTTGGTTGGTTGGTTGGTTGGTGTTTTTGGTAAATTTTAATTTGTAAATGTTAGCCTGAGAAGTCTTGAAAGCTCACCAGACTGACAAAGAAGTTCTTGGTGCAAATGGGATTTTAAAAGAGTCATATAAACACGTCTTGCAGAGGGATGTGCGTGCGCGTGCGCGTGTGCGTGTGCGTGTGCGCGTGCGCGTGCGTGTGTGCGTGTGCGCATGTGCGCGTGCGCGTGCATGTGTGCGTGTTAATCACACATCCTTCTACTTCTACCAGGCACTATCCCCTTACCATCCTTAATACTGACAATCTACTCAACACAAAAAAAACTCAGTGATTTTTTTCAAAACGTAAATAAGATCAGCATACTCCCTTATTTAAACACAAAAGAAACGCAAGCTCCTAACTTTGACTTACTTGGCCCCAAGGGATTTGATTTTAATTTCCTTCCAGTTGGGAGCCTCCCAAGCCTTTGAACTTGAACTTTCTCATCTCCTACTCTTGTTTCTTTGGAACCTCTAAACCTGGGTAGTTTGGTCCTGGCTGGTCCCTCTGCCAGAATGGTTGCTCTTAGGACAGCCATTTGATTTTCATGCTCCAGTTTTGAAACATAATATGCCTTCACAGAGGAGCCTCCCTCCCATCCATTCCGAAACAGCAGCTCTGCCTTCTCTAACCTGACCACTCCTCCCCATTTGTTCCTAGCTACTTCCTTCAGATCATTTCTAACAATCAAATCAGTTTGTTGTTTTGGCTCACTGTGAAATCCCAGAATCTACCATAGTGCTTGGTATAATGACAGAAAAGCCTGAAACTCATTGAATGAATGAACAAAATGCAGAAAAGTTCAATGAAGAATTGTTTTGTAACTCAGCTTATTTAATCTTTTAAGATTTCTTATTAATCCAATTGTAAATGTGGAAGCCAAAGCTCATATGTTTGAGGTTATGTGTCCAGGATCATCAAGTGACAAAGTTATTTTATTTGACACCCTAGATTTCCCTTCATCCCTCTATCATTCCTTCCTTATTCTCCACCAATCAGTAGAAGGCAGAACAGGCTAACTGCAAATATTTACAGGATGGTTTCTTGGGACTTCAGTGACCCACTGTGTAAGGTTATGTGCCTTATGTACTTCAAACTCACCTTCCTTAAGGGTTTCTAGGAGGGCTGGATTCACTGGGAACATGTCATGTAGATGGGGTAATTCAGTGAGTGTCTATGTTTGTTTCTCTCTGCATATGACACATTTTAAATGTTTCTCAACTAAATCAACAGAAATGGAAACTTTAAAGTGAAAGGTAGAAGAGTAATCTAAGGATGGAACCAATCAGATAAACCTAGAGGTAAGTGCCAGTGTATGAAAATATACATAAAGCATTGTGTTCTCAAGCATGTGATCCATAATCCGGGCCTTATACTTTCTAGTAGCCACCAGAAAGTGAGAAATGCATCCGTCACAAGACATATTTCAAAGGCTACACTGATTCTATCAACTGTGAGAAAGAACAAAACTATTTGTTTCCACCTCCTGAGACAGATTCCTCTGTGGGACTTTATAACAAGAGCACAGTATTATATTGTAATGAACTTTCTAAATTACAGTCCCATAAATCAATACACCAAGTTCCATACAATGAAGTGTTGCAGCACGAAGAAATAGACACACAAAATCATATTATAATCTAAATTGTGATCTATGAATCAACCACATCAGTCCCACCTGGGGACTTGTTAGTTATGCTATCAGACCATATCCCAAGGCTGAATCAGAACTTTTCCTATATTTTGCTATATATTCATAATATTTATGACAATTCTCCTGCATTTTGCTGACAAGATCTTCAGGTGATTCCCATGCAAAATAAAATTTTCAAAAGTACTGATCTCGTGGGCCAGTTTGATTTGAAGAGAAATTTGTAAGAAACTATAATTTATTCAATTCATTCATTCAACAGATATTTACTGAGAATCCAGAAGTAGGAACTGCTTTCTTTAAACATAGAACCAGAAACACTAGCACAAGAGAAAATATTAATAAACAAGATGCCATTTTAAAGGAAAGTTGGCAATGCAAGCCATGAAGCTCACAGATAAAATTTGCCAAAATACAGAAGAAAAGTGATGTATATATGTGCAGGCCACTGTGTTAATATTGATGCTACAGCAAGATAAAAATATGCCCATGCTATGGAATTTATAGTCTAGTTAGTGAAGACATAAATAAACAGACTGAGTAAAATGAAGAAGGGAAGAAGAGTAATTCTAAATAGGGCTGGCAAGAAATGCCTCAGTAAGGAGGTAAAGACCTATCCAAGGTCATGGATGGAGCTAGCTATAAAAATATCTGGAGGAAGTGTTCCAGGCAGGGAGAACAGAGAGTACCAAAACCCAGAGACAAGAGAATGTGTCTAAAACAACAGAAGGCCAGTACGGCTCCTGAACACCGAGGAGGAAGCAAAGTGGACCTGATCATGTGAGGCTTTCTCAGACATTTTAAGTGTCACAGTTTTAAATATGCAATGGGAAGCCACTGGAGAGAAGGCAATAGGGACCCACTGAAGGATCCTGAGCAGGAAAATGACGTGATGAAAAGTGTCTTTAAGAAGCTAGTTTTAAAAGGTCGATGAATGGCTTAGTGGGGGGAAAAACCACCCTAGCTCAGAGTGATTCATTCATCCCATTACTTATTAAGTGGCACAGATGTGTCAAATAGTGTGAGAAGGATCTAAACGGGGGTGATAACTATGGGAAGTGACAGAGGAAGGTGACTGTAAATGACATTGAATGAAATAAAAAAGATGCTGAGACACAATGACAGATTATTTATAGAAAAATGACACACGAGTTAGAAATTCAATTTAATCAAGATTCATGGATCATCTACTGAGAGAAAAACTATTTGCTGGCAAGGAGTTAGGGAGGGGAAGATGAGCCAGTCCTTGCCCTACACATTCAAAGCCTGACTTTCTTGCATTGTTGAAACTGAGGCCAGCACTAGTAGTAAGGGATCTAACAAATTGTAAGCTGGTTTTTTAAAATCTTAGTAGCTTGTTCTCTTGCTCCATCTCCTGGGAGCGGCCAGAGAACCTCAATTTGATTAGAACAAAAAGATAGAGTTCGGTAGGAGGGCAGATGAAAGATCTTAGATGTTTTTCTGGTGCTGGGCTACATCTAGACTGGTTTTGGACCACCAGATTCTGTGCAGACTCCTCCTGGTCTTTTGGTTGACTTTCCACTCTGCCATTCTATCATGGAGAAAAGACTCCTCCAGAAGGCATGGACAAAAGAAACAGGTTTAAGGAAAGCAACTGAGGGAAAACGTAGTGTTTCTGTTTTTTGCTTTGTTTTGTTCTGTTCTGTTCTTTAATTGCCTACCATAGGACTGCAAGGTTTGGGAAGCGGATGCAAATATAATGCAAATGATATGTAAATCTCTCGGTGGCCTTCTAAATAGTTGGTATACAACTGGTAGGGCCCTTGGGAAACAGCTAGCAGATAACAATGACTCAGAAGCAGAGCAAACTATTTCAAGACAACTTTGTCACATGGCCCTTTGCTGCCCTCCTAGCTTAATGCATCCTTTAGGGATTGTTTTCTTCACTTGAATCAACTTCACCTGCTGTAAATTTAAGAAAAATCAAGTCTACTTGTGCACTACTTATCTCAGCTAATTATACATTTAAGGCGCTTCATATACCTTTCTCTTTTTTTTTTCTTCAAATGTCTTTCTCACCATATCAAGCCAAGTTAAATGTGTCACTTCCTCTCTAGAACAGTACATTGTTCCAGCAGATTATGAATGAAAGTACCTCTCTTTCAGTTCTAGTCACTATGATGCTTCATAGTTTTATTTATTTATATTTTAATTCTCTCAATGCCACGGTAATTGGCACAAATTGGCACTTTTTTTCTAATATCGAAATCAATATCGAACTAAGATCTAATATCGAACTCAAAGGCAATTCAGAAAAAAAGTGTGTGTGTGTGTGAGAGAGAGGGGGGGAGGGAGGGAGGGAAGGAGAGAGAGAGAGAGAGAGAGAGAGAGAGAGAGAGAGAGAGAGAGAGACTGCCTGCTGGTCATAAACGCTGTGACGAAAGGGTCATCCTAAGTACTGATTTTAAGATGGATTTAAAAAGATGCATTTGATCATACTGAGTATATTTCTGTCTACACTTAGTTATTTTAAAAGACCACACTTGCATCAGATCCACATGTATTATGAGTCACAGGGTGAATTTAATAGTAAATAATACAGTATACATATCAGACCTATGGCTGGCCAGCTTACTATTGCTTACAGGCCCAGGAGTCCAAAGCAACTTTCCATCCCATCACTCCCTGAAAGTTTCATGACTTTTTCAAGACTCTAATGTGCAAGGGCATTCTTGCTAGCACGGTTCAGCAGAAAAGAAATAACCTCCCACACCCCTTTTTTAAACACTCACTTTTAAGGACCACAAGGTCAACTCCTAAAAAGCTATGGGGCAAAGAGGGATCTGCAGTGGTGCCACAGACTTCACTGCAAAAAAACCCAAGCCAAACCAAACCAAACAAAAAAACAGGAGTAAGGCACAAAGCCAGGTAATCCAACAAAAATGGGAGGGGGGAAGAGAAAGAGAGAGGGAGGGAGGGAAGGAGGGAGGGAGGGGAAGAGGGAGAGGCAGAGAC